>BGPR01005074.1:39671-98936 GCA_013235015.1 Araneus ventricosus
CATTCCTTCATTTAATTCTTAGAAGAACCAGCTCGACCCTTTGGTTTTAGATCATTAATTTACTCTACGGGATGAGAGCATTCCAGCATAAAGGCACCAGCATGCTCATAGAATTGGTGGTATTGGAGTCAGTGCAGCAGGACTTTTTTGTTCTGTCAAAGAAAATGTTATACAGTAGCCTTTTATACACAGAAAATATATCTCTACTAATAATAAAGGAGAGTGTATGTCTCTCTCTCTCTCTCTCTCTCTGTGTGTATGTGTGTGTGTCTGTGTGTGTGAGTGTCTGTGTGTTGGTCCTCTGCAGGGCAGACCGCTAGACCTAAAGCTACGAAATTTGTCCCTAACATTCTTTGGAGTGTGGGAATGTGCACCTCGGGGCCATTTTTTTTAATTTTTAATTTGAATTTTAATTAATTAAAAATTAAGCAAAATTTTGGCGTTCTTCTTTAATAACTTCGAAAATCTTACAGCAACAGAACCATTTTACGCCATCTGAAAGTGCAAAAAATTACCTTTTCAATGATATCAATTAAGTTGCGGTATTTTTTTTTCTAATTTTAGTAACCTTTTAAAAATATTTTTGACATAATTTACAACAATACTTTTCATAGTTGCAACGCATTTCAAACCGTTTTCATTGTTTAACAAATATTTAATTCGTGTTTCTCTACCATAGTTGAAAGCTAAGAATATATCTTACTGTATTTTGCTTTCTTCTTTTATTTGATAAATGTTCCTGTGAAATTTGTAAAGGTAGTTCTCGAGCTAGTTAGTATATTACTAATATAACAGCCCAGATCTCTCGGTAATGTCTGACGTCATCAACAATAAAACTCGAGCCATAGCACTGCGTGACGTTAAACAACATTATTTCATTGTTAGAGAACCTAAATTTCAGTAATTTTAAATTTAAAAGAGTAATTGTCGTTCTAATTTCAAATTTAATAGATCTAAAACAGTGAAATAAAATTTTCTATCGATTGATGTAAAATTTATCTCGCTATGATCAATAGTTCTCGAGACATTTTAAATTTTATTAATCATATATTTCAAATTAGTTTCCGTTTTTTAATAGAAAGTAGTAAATCACGTCAGTGGTATATCATGCGCGTGATATAGTTTGGACGCCACGATGCATCTCATTATTTATTGCAATCGTGATGATATAATTTGATAATATTTTTGGCAATGTTTGACAAGCATAGAAGTGCTTTGTTTTGAAACTAGACTTTCTATCTATCTAGATTATATATACTATATTTTCTATATTTTTTTAGACCAAGAGGTTTTCTGAATAAAGAAATATGTAAATAAAAAATATATATTTCCTGTCCTAAAACATGTTTATTTTATTTGTTTTCAATCAATGTTAAACATTTTTCTCGCATATATATCTATTTAAACACGACAAATTTGCCGGAAAATCTCTCGAATGAAGAGACAATTTGCACCAGTCATACCATGACGGGTTATTTTTCTAGTAATGAAATAATCCGGTAAACTGAAATATTATAGTTGCTATGTTTTAATTCTTTTCATCAGCGTTTTTAAGCCAATTAGCATGCTTCTGGATGCAAAATGTGACGTGCTATTGTAGTGTTGAAATCAATTGCGTATTTTACGTTAATGCGACAAGTAACAGAAAAAGAGTGCAAGGCTACGAAATGAACAAGGGAATAAATGTCTATAGCAATTTGAAGTTTAAAACTACTTTTTAAGGGTATCGTGAATATAAAATTATTTATAAGTGATTCGGTTGAAAATTTATTTCTGGCTATCAAGGCGGCTAGTATGTAATAAAATTTAATTTTTAACTTACTTTAATTATTTTTAACTGCACTTCATTTTTAATTACTTCTACTTCGATCGTAAGAAGCGCACTTCTACCTTCACTTCTAGTCACGAGTCTATTCAGGGGAATACACTTTTTCCCATATATAACCTCTCTGCCCATTGTTAACTCCGCTTTATTGCTTTCTCGTATACGAAGTATACAAAGAGAAAGTATTTGAATTATATATATCAAATATTTGAACTCGAGATTTTGACGAATATCCACGTTTTAGACATCCCTGAGTCCGAAAAACACAATTTCAGAATTATGTCTGTCTGTGCGTCTCTCTGTGAACACGATAACTCAAAAACTATTAGAGCTACGTGATGAAATTTGGTATGTGATCTTTACACATAATTTGTCGGTTTCTGTCAAATTATGGACAAAATCCGTCCACGGGAAGTCTGTCTGTCTGTCCGCCTTCATGTGAACACCATAACTCAAAAACTTGAATAGCTAAATGGATAAAATTTGATACACAGTTTTTATCATCAGGAATGTAGGTCCGTATCAAATTTTGGGTCAAATACGTCAAAGGGTTCACTGTCTGTCGGTCGGTATAATCGCATACTTCTAAACATTATAACTCGGAAACCCTACGGCGCTGATAAATAAAAATTGGTATGAGGCCTGCTAACATTAATTTTATATCCGTGCCCAATTTTCGTTTCAATCGGTCGAAAAAAAGGTGTTCAAATCGCCTATTTGTCTTTTCTCATCATACAATGACGCGAGGCCGTTTTTGCGTAATTGCTCGATTCACTTGCGATAATCCTTTCCGCTTCTATCCTCGCTTTTCGCCTCCAAGCTTCCGATGGGCGGCGGTAGCCTAGTGGTAAGGTCTCGGCCTTGGGGCCGGAGGGCTTCAGGCCCGAAACCCGATTCCACTGAAGATCCGTCGTGTATGGGGCCTGTTGCACGCTAAATCATACGTAATGGCCAAACGTCCTCCCGTTGGTGGGGCGTAGAAGCTTGGAGAGGGGGCTGCCAGCTCAGGTGTCATCCTCGTCATCTGACCGCGGTTCAAAATTACGAGGTCCGCCCCAAAATAGCCCTAGTATTGCTTCAAAACGGAACGCTAAACTAAACCAAGCTTTTTTCTCCACTGCGTTAGGGACGCTTGTTCGTTTTAATGCCTTTCAGCTTATTTTTTCTTCTCCACATGTGTTAGGAGTATACGAAAAAGTGTAGGGGAGACCACTCCCTCTGGTTTGCTCTGTCTTTAACTGTCGCAACGACACACGGCCGGTGTTGTTCGTCAACCTGATCATGGTTTGACGTTTCAATATCATTTAAAATGCTAAATTAACCGGAACACCTTTGCAATGCCTTAATAAAGAAAATCTTTCGTTAATCGCTCCTGGATTATTTTTGAAAATGCCTCTATAAACACCCAAAATATTGAAGATGTTAAATATATAGCTTTAGTATTTTATCCATTACACAATAAAATAATTAATTACGCCTTTCTACCGAGTTGAAGGCTGGAAGAGTTAAAATTTTAATAAAACATAAAGAATCCCACCGTTGTTTCGTTAGCATTCAAAATATCTTGAAATGAAATAGCTGTTAAATTATTCTAAAACTAATATTATTCAAGTTTTCTGACATTTTCTTTTTTTTTAGTTTGTATATATTCTTTTAAACCAATGAAACATAAGTTTCATTGGTTTTAAACAATAAGAAAATTATAAGCAATAAGAAAATATAAGAAAATATTCCAATCAAAATATTCAAAACAATAAGAAAATATTCCAATCAATTATTTTTGTTTAAAACTTTAATATTTATAAAAAGGAAGAGTCCGACACATTGAACACTCACTCCACCGTTCTGCCATCTGGAATGTTTCTGTCGAGATAATAAGTAACTCCACTGAAAGCCCCGATTACAAACAAAATTCTTAGCATTTTTCTGTACCTTTTTCCGGGACTTGTGAGAAAGCCATACCAAGAACTCCCACATTCACTTACTTCTTTGAGATCACCGTGCTTGGAATATTTCCACGCACCTTATTAAAACATCTGGCAGAAATAACGGACGAAGCTAGCAATTGGCTGATAGAACTTAAAATTTTGCATCATTATATATCAATACACGATTTTTAAAAAGTGGTGCAATTAACTAGAATCCATTTATACATTCAAATAAACAAATATTTTCCCTAAAATGTATTATTTTATTGAAATTGTACGATATCCATATAGTGTTACTTTCCATTCGAATTAGTATATACCAACGGATGGTATATACTAATAACGAATTAGTATATACCAACATTTTTATGTCAAAAAATCTTGATTTTTAACTGACTTCAGTAAAAGTAATATTTTTTATAAAAAGACCTAGTTAGATTTTCTTCAAATTCATTGATTTATTGAATTAATAAAAAGAAAGACGGTCGAGGAGATGTTATTTAAAATCGGATGTTTTTTAAAAATAGAGGCAAAGAATCAAAACCGGATATATACAACTGTATCCAGGTCGTGTTGTATAAGTGTACTGTATAAATTTCACAGCAAACTTGCTTTGCGATAGTAGTGTGTAAGTGTGCCGTATCAACTTCACAACAAACTTGTTTTGCAAGTGGTTTGGTCGATTATGCTGTGTTACTTTGCGGGAATTTCGTTGCAAACTTGTCGTGTCAAGTTTGTCATGACAAGATAATATCCAGAAAAAAATCACACTTGCTGCAAATGTGCATGCTATCTGGGTCATGCTCTTTATTACAATTTGTTACTTTATGAATCATAAGTTAATAAACATTACAACAATTGTTAAAACAAAGCAATTTTCTTGGTTTTGCCAACAAGTTTTTAGACTGTTTTTATTTAGATTGTTTTGTGTACTTTAAAGGGCAGCACATTAGGGGCCTACATTTAAAATATGAGGGAAAGAGACTCGGTATGAAATGTTGCTACAAAATAAACTTTTATTTTGACTTAACAGAAAGTTATATCATCAATTTAAAACTATTTCAGAGTCCTTTTCCTGCTATTTTTCCTACATCATTCTCTTTATTTTCTTTCAAATAAGAACAACTTATTTCATATAGATTTATACAAATAAAACAATCATCTTAAAAAAATTTTCGTGTAAATATAAGAATTTATTTTCTGATTTCCAATTAAAGTTCACTGTTAGTATCATAGAGATGCTTAAGTAACTAATGGTGGAAAATATTTTCAATGCCTTCATATTTCCAAAAACTGTGCTCTGCTGAAATTTATTATTTTAAAAAAATTGTAATGAAACTAAAAAAGATAGTGGTAAAGTAGAATGTTGCTAGTTTTCTTTGTTTTCCTCCAAGAAAAAAATATGTTCTCGATACTCAATGAAAGTCTTCTAGGAAGGGAATTTATTCCCATTAGTTGGAGTTTAATCAATCAGCCATAAACAAAGGCAGGATTTGTCTGTAAATTATATTGCCATCAAGGCAGCCGGGCAACCCTTTGAAGAGCGCTTGTGTGACACCCATTGTCAGACGCGCAACCGTGTCTCATGTTGCGCGTCTGCTGACAATTATTTGGTTGGACACAGATCCCAGATAGCAAAGAAGGTTGCTATTTCACTTTCCAAAGACTGTCCGAGAAAACATTTCCGCGCAAACCGTTTCGGAAACCATTGCCGCAAGGTTCACGCAGGAAAGCTTTTTCCCAGATAGCAATTTTAGTTTGCAGCAAGCTTGCCACAAATTTGTCATGACAAGAGTGCAAGTTTGCCACAAATTTGTCATGACAAGTGTGCAAGCTTGCAGTAAGCTTGCAGCAAGTTAACGAAAGCTCCGAAGTCACCATGAAACGAACTTGCAGCAAGTTTGCCGTGTCAAACTCATTGCAAATTATAGCAAAAACAGAACACGAACACAACCCAGGATAGAACTCGCGACCTCCCGGTTCCGAAGCGGGGACGCTAACCGTTGAGCCAGCTGAACTCTGAGAGGAGAGGATAGATTTCGCTAAAACATCGTTCGATGCGATTCGTATACGATTTATTTTAAACTATTTTCTGGTTTTCATTAATTTTTTGAGTTGAGAATACGATTTGAAGTCAAAGAGAGAGCGATTTTCGCTAATAACTACGTTTTGCTAGTAGAATAAATTATGAAATTAGAGTTCAAAAGTAATTACTTTAAAATGGGACAAAATGTCTAGTTATTATTTTTCAACAAACACCGACTGTTTTTTAGATTTAATTTTGTTTATAAACGTTAAAATTTCAAAAAAAAAAAATAAAAAAAAGAAAAAGGCGATATAGTTTTCTTTAAAGTGAAAGTGATATATTTAGTAAAAAGATGGAAAATGCTTCAAAAACTTTTTTTATAAAAAAGTTATTTTTTTCACAAATTATCATTGATTTATTGAATTAATAAAAAAGAATTACGGTCTAGGAGATGCTATTAAAAATCGGATGTTTTTTAAAACAGAGACAAAGATAATTATCTCTTTATTGTGCTATCTTTGCAGGAAGCTTGTTTTGCATACTTGCTGCAAGTTTGATTTGCAAAGAGGTGGCGCTACTTGTCACATCGAACTTGCTACAAGTTCGATTCAAGTTTGACGCGTCAAATTTTGCCATGACAAGTCAAAATCAAACTTGCTGCAAACTTACGTGCTATCTGGGTTATGAACTACCTCACCGACAAGGTTTGAACGACAAGTTCGCGAAAGTATTTCTTCGGAAACCATTCCCGCAAAATTGACGTAGGAAAGTATTTTATGTACCACCAGTCCCACCGTGGGCAGCGCCGTCTGGTGTAGTGGTTAGAGCGCTTGCCTTCCACCTCTGTGAACGCGGGTTCTATCCCCGGCTGAATTTGAAGTTTTGTTGCAATCTACAACGAAATCGTAGAAGTTCAGTTAAAAATTAGATTAATCAAATTAATTGAAATTGATAACTAAGGTTTGATTCATTAAGATTCCTAATTTATCTAATTAATTGACATTCCAGATAACTCTAAGATGACGTCAGAAGAAGGGGGATAAAAAAGGGGTTGGACCCTCTGTAGGAGTACGGCTTTGAAGAGTGGGTGAAAAAAGGGGGTTGGACCCTTCTGTAGGAATACGACTTCGGAGGGGGGAAGGGCGTCCTATTTTGTCCGCCGAAGGAGGATTCTGAAACAAACTTTTGAAAGACCTGAAAAAAGCTTGAGGAAAGCCTGAAACAAGTTTGTTTGTTTATTGTGTTCATAATTTTGTATAACATTGTGCAAATAGTATATAATATTTCTGTGCTACTGGGGACTTATAAATGTGAACTGGTATTTTAAATATTCTTTTGCTGATATCTCCTAGGTGTTTAAAATATTCTGGATATGCAATTTACAATTTCACATATTTGCTTCTCAAAAAATTCACATATCTGCTTACAAGGAGAGGGCACGACTTGGGAAATTCAATTCGTGATGAAACTTGGCATATTAGTAGCATACCATTAGGGTGTTCACCCATTAATCTAAAAAAGTGCAATGCCCAGTCAATTCGGAGGAAATGGCCCTCAAACTTTGGGCACAACTTATATACCAGTAACTCTTCTGAAGAACTCAGTGCTCTGATAGCTCAGATGTCAGCGCGCTCGCTTGTCATTCGGAAGGTTCGCAGTTCGGTCCTGGTTGAGGTTTCTTTATTTTTATTTTTTCAAAATTATTCCAAATTAAATTAAAAATTTGAGAAATATTTTAAATCAAAACTTCAATTATTTTTATGCAGAAAATAACTTTATTTATATGATACTTTAATTAGAGATAAAATAATAATAAAAATATTATATAAACGGTAAAATAATTATAAATACATCTTTAATGGTGATAAATATTAACTATACTTAAAATTCTCGTTTTAAATTATTGGGTTTTTATATTCACAAATTCTTTGTTCTTATTTTATCTTGGAAACAGTAGACAACATTTGTTAATATATTGAATACATATGCAGATGGTCCAATATTTTAATCCTGGAATAAAAATAGCAGAGAGCAGCTGTTAATCTATTAAATGCGTAGGCAGATGGTCCGAAATTTCAATAATTGAAAAGGGACCAATGGATAAATGGCTTTACTCATTATCGCATGAAATTCTTCGACAGTGCTTTTACTTCTATTCCTTTAGAAGCCCTGAACAAACGAGGTTATTCACCTTGGATTTTGAAGTGTTTCGCATTGCTTTTTGATTAAATTAGTATAATACAGATAGTTAAAATATTCTAAAGTGAAAATGTCTATGAATTATAATACTGCTAGTGTGTCGGAGGTTGAAGATGGAACCACACAAGAATCACTATACAGTGAAGTGTCAAAGTTGAGATTAAAAGATGCTGTTATTTATTATCAAGGTTTGCAGGCTCTAAACAATTTAATTTCATCATAATCTTCAGCTTCAATTTCTCATGAAGCAATGTTGATGGGTGAAGAAATTTTCCAAAATACTTTGGTTATCCTGGCTGAAAAAATTATTGTGAGTGATGAAGAACTTATTCATGAAAATGAAAGGTGTGAATAAAGTTATTTTCTGCATAAAAATAATTAAAGTTTTGATTTAAAATATTTCTCAAATTTTTAATTTAATTTGGAATAATTTTGAAAAAAATAAAAATAAAGAAACCTCAGCCAGGACCGAACTGCGGACCTAGCAAATGGTAATCGAGTGCGCTGACATCTGAGCTATCAGAGCACTGATTGCTTGTGAAGAGTTACTGGTATATAAGTTGTGCCCAAAATTTGAGGGCCATTTCCTCCGAATTGACTGTGCATTGCACTTTTTTAGATTAATGGGTGAGCACCCTAATGGTATGCTACTAATATGCCAAGTTTCATCACGAATTGAATTTCCCAAGTCGTGCCCTCTCCTTGTTAGTTGTAAATTGTGTATATATGCAAATACAACCATTTTAAAAAAAACATAGGTTCACATCATTACAGGCTAAGATACTTTTAAAAAATATGTACAAAATAGCATTACAATTTTTTTATGCGTAACAGTTCTTTGTTTGCATAGACGAAAATTTATTCAATACATATTTTATATGTGATTATGAAGATTCTTATAATTATATAGCTCCTTACAAAGATATTCAGGCATTTTAAATATCCATCTGAATAAAATATTTATAGTACATTCGTTTTAAACTAATAAAAATTCTCTTTCAAAACTATACAAATATTATGAAATTTCTATGCCCATTATTGTATTTATGAATGAGTAATATATTTTATACAAACAGTACAATAAATAATTATGTAACTTATGAGTATTTTAATCAGCATTATCAGGCAAATTCACACATTCTGTACATAAACACAATTCACTAAAGTGCAATTTGGAAGAATGGCAAGAACAGCTTCCAGCAGAGCATTTATTTTTTTCCATTTGCAGTGAACAATCTCTATTAATGCTGGAGGAACTGGCTCTTGAGACATATGATAATAATCTTCTTCCAATATACCCTCTGAAATGGACATGGTGCATGGTGAAGGACATGGTGCAATAATAAACTCCTCCTGTTTATTCCAGCCTGGTAATTTGCTTAATAATGATTAAATATGCTTTTGAAGAAAATCTTGATTTGGATGAAGATTAGTATCTGATAAGCAAGATTTTAAGATTTAAAATGAAACTTAAAATTTACAAATACTCCAAAACTGGGTTTTATTGCAAGAAAAAGTATTTACGAATGGTGATTCAAAATGAAACATAAAATTTATAAATACCCAAAAACTCGGGTTTTTTGCAAAAAAGGATTTACGAATGTTGATTCAAAATGAAACATAAAATTTAGAAATACACAAAAAATTGTTTGTTTTTTTCAATTAAAAGTTTTTACGAAGGGTGATTAAAAATTAAACATAAAAGTTATAAATATCCAAAAGCTGGGTATTTTGAGAGAAAAAGTGTATTTGTGAGGTATGATTCAAAATGAAAAATAAAATTTATAAATAACCAAAAAATGGGTATTTTGCAAAAAAAAGTATTTGCGAATGGGGATTCAAAATGAAGCATAACCAAAAACTTTGTACTTTGGAGGAAAAAGTATTTGCGAATAGTGATTCAAAATGAAACATAAAATTTATATATATATAATACATAAGGTATAATATTTTAAAATTAAAGTTCTGACCAAATTTTTTTTAAAATTGCTGTCATTATTCAGAATGAAGTATTTCATAACTTATACGGGATCGGAGGATAATTTACTTTTTCTGGTTTGAAGGAATGACACTTACATTGAAATAATAATTTTTAAAACTGTTTATGCTAAACAGATAGGGCCCGTCAAATTTCTGATTCTTAATTTTCTCAGAATCCCATGCTACAAGTTAGCCATTCTTGTTTTGATTTAATGAGGATTGATTTACTCTTTTCACATGTATTAATATTATGGTAAATTTTATGTTGTAAAGAAAGAAAAAAAGGACTTGTTTGGAACTTTTTAATGTTAAAAAGGATAAAAGTGTACAACATAAGTACTTTAATGTTGAGTATAAAGATGCCAATGTAACCAAATTGGAGAAGCATGTAAAAAAATGTTTCAAATATCCTGTTGGATTAAAAAAAAGGTTTTTGAAAGAGATGTAATAGAGAATGAATATAGTTTTAAACAAATTCAAACTATGAAAACCACATGAAACTTTTAGTTTCAAGAGCATTTAAGTACTGATGGGGATGATTCAGATGAACCCCGCCTAGCAGTAAAATGCCTAGTATATCTTCAAATAACATAAAAGTTTTAGCAATAACTATTATTCAACACATTCATTATAATTTTAAAAACTGTTAGAACTGAAACATCTGCTAACTTTACATCAGAAATTGTCTGGTTCTTTGATTGATTAATCCAAAAAGAATTGTGAACAATTGTATCTATCATTTTAGTTTCCATTATCAGCTTTTTATAATTTTTAAACCAAATTCAACATTCCCTTTTTTTTAAAAAAAATAGTTTAAAAAAGAGCGTTTATTTAAGTTAAAATAACTTTTTTAACGCTCTCATACCGAGCGAGGCTGTCCGGGGTGGTCTAGAAATTTTCCGTTAACGACGACGAAGGCCGTTCTGAGGCGGTTGGCTTCTTTTGAGGAGAGGTGAGTTTCTGAGATCGCTTAGGAGATAAGCGTGTTAGGGGCTCCAATTATCCTTGCCCACCATAGCCCATTTCCTTGCGCCTTAAGGGAAGGTTACAGCAGGGGTTGTGGTGGTGGGGCAAATGACCACCCAGGTCGGGAGAGTCCAATTAATTTCTTAGCCTCCCAAAATATCCCGGTTTTAAAGCAGCTAGAAGAAAAAGTCGCCTCGGGATTAAAGAGTTAAGAAGCAGCAAATATATAATTATTCATTTACTCATTTTTACTCATTGTAATTAAAAAGATTATTTTAATTTAAATTATGCATTTTATGTTGGAAGCATGATGTAGTACTGCACTTGATTTTTCTGATTAAATATTTTAGTTTTTTATAAAATGTAATTAGTTTAATTTTTATTGTTCAAATTATATTTTTGATTATTTAAAATTAAATTGTATTATTTATCTTGGTATTTATTTGCAGACCAGTACATGTATTTTATATGAATAGAGTGAATTGAAAAATAAATACCCATTTTGGGTATTTATCCTTAAAAATAAATATCCAGGTATTTACCCTTAAAAATAAATACCCAGGTATTTTACATCACTAATTATAGACTTTTTGGAAATTATCTTCAGTGGAAAAATCTTTTAATTGTGCCGCTGCTTTTGTTTCTTTTTCATCGGTCAAAATCCACTGATCTGTACAAAATTTCATTTTTTCAAGACTTAAATCGGATTAACACTGAAGAGCATCTACACAGTCTTCCACTACGTGGATTTGACATTCGATCCTAGCAATATACCATTTTATTTTCTATATTTAATTTTTTAGAATCGCAAATATCGAAGCTATGAAAAATAAAAACGCCGCGGACCGAAAAATTATATCCTTGCTCCTGATTGGCTGAATCGTGGTTTTCTCCGCAATAGTGATTCTGTATAGGGCTTTCTGATTGGTCAGAATAGTGAAAATTTTATATCTTTAATTTCCCTATATTAATTAATTTTAGTCGATCAAATATAGAACATTGAATTAAAAATTTTTAAACTTCATATTCTATTTTTTAATTATTTACAAAATATGACCCGCAACCTAATAATATTACTTGAACGATATCTAAGCACCTGTGTCTAGGGATGTATAATCCACGATTTTTTGAGTAACAAATATTTTTGCTATTGCTATTTTTAAATATCTATTCCAAATAACTGTTATTTCAATCACACTTTAAATTTTCAAAAAGTTTTATTAAATATAAGTAAAATGTTCTAAAAAATTTAAATAAAAAATATTATTTCTTTCTCAATATACTTTCTTTATAGTTTTAATGTTTAGTTCTTTATACTGTCAACAGATGGCGCCAGCAAACTTTTTTCGACGTTTGAGAAAGGAATTTTGGTTGAAACGTAGTTTGGGGTGTGTGCTTGGAACGTGTTAGGGGGGGTCACATTGTCACAATAGTAATCAATAACTGAAGTCACAGTTCGCAGTTTCCGGTCTTTAAACAGCTCAATCGCTGTAAAGGAGATTTACAGCGATTACTCGTTTGAGAGCAAATTACAGCGATTAAGCAAATCGAAGAGAAAAACGAATAGTTGCTCCTTGAGCCCCGCTGAACTGAGTGAGCGCATTTCGTTTCCTTGTGCGGTCTGACTTTTGGTTGGACTACCTGAAGCGTTCTTTGTGGTTTTGTATTTGTACTGATTTCGCTTATTTCGGAAGTTATTAACATCGTACGTAAACAGGAGATTGGTTGGTTCCCTCGACAAACTGATTTGGTATATTAATCTGAGAATGATCGATTTAATATCATTTTTGCAGGCACTATAGATGCAAGTTTTTTTTTTTTCTTCAATACGCGGTGGGTCAATCTCTTTCAAATTTCAGCGGAGATAAAAAAAATCGTGAGTTTTTAGCCTTGTGTATTTAATAATTATAACTCACTTCTGCCTTTTTCGTAAACAAAGCATTGTTTAGTACTTATCTTAAGATTCAAGGATGATAAAAAAAATCTCATTTTCTTTTCTAGAATGTACGTTTTCTAGTTCTATACCACTAAAAAATGCATATTTTTTTTTATCCCACACATTTTGAAAAGAAGTTAATAAATGGTATCATTATTAATGCTAGTACTGCTGAACAGATAAGTGGGGGACATTCAGCTAAGTATGACTGATTTTATATCTGTTTTATTAGCACTGTAAAATTCAAAATATTGGTTTGAGAATTTTTTTTTTTTTTTTAGTGTAGGGTATTTTCATTTCTCAATCATGAATGAAGTTATAAATTTATTTATAGCTCTTAATGTAGCTCTTTATGGAATTAATAATAGTCCTTAAAAAATAATTTAGTTTCTATAGACATTTTTATTAATTGTCTGAATTATTCACTGCTTATTTAATTAAAGGAACTTTATCAAAGTGTATGCGTTGAATTTTATCTCGAGATAAAATATTTTAAATATCGATCTTAGGTAAAAATTTTGATGAATCAAGCTATGAACAAAATTTTAAATTTATTTAATAATTGTATTTCTATAATAACAGTATTAATATAATGCTTGTATTATTCTTGTATAAATATCTTAGTTAAAGGAAAATAATTCAGCTGTACTTCTTAATATTATTTTTGCGCTTTAAAAGCTAAAATTGTAACACTTAATTTTTGGATACATCCTTTTTAGTATACAGCGTAACATTTACCAGCTAAAATTTTAAAATTAAAGTTGGATGTCAATTTTCCTTTTTTAACCTTATCAAATCTTTCTACCATATAATTTAATTTTGAAAATTCATTCAAAACTTATAAAAAAATGTCTTACTAAGAAGTAGCAGTTTTTTTTTTTTTATCTTTGGTTACATTGTCGTTTATATAAAAACTTCATTTGCTATGTTTGCATTTGTTTTTAAATATTTAAATTTAAAAAAATGCATTACACTAAAGTATTTTATTTTTGAAATAAAATATTAGCGAGTTACAAATTCTGCTTACATTTTAAACTGATATATCCAAATTTATATATTTTAAACCCATAAAGCCTACATTACCTAGCTTAAGTATGTATCCATACCTACTTAAAAGCACATATAATTACCTACATATTATGGGATTTTTTTTTGATTAATTTATAAGATTTCTCAAACAAGATTTTTTGAATTTATAATGTGCTTTAGAAAGATCATTAATTTGCATTATTTGTTGCTTTAAAAGTGAATAAAAAATGTACTTTTATCTCAGCAAAATCTCTTTGCGTTCACTTTAAGTAAAGTAATAGAGTTTCTGAAACTAAATACAAAAAAAAAAAAAACCATTTATTCATTGTCCTTTCTCCACCCGCTTAGCACAGCAATCAATTTCCAAGAATTCGCGAATATGGAAAATGACTCATTAAATTATCGAGATTCAAAGGAATTGCATCAAATTGAAGCATTTTCATGTCGTGCATAATTAATGTTGAATTAAATCTAAGTGCAACTTAACAATTGACATTGGTGGTTTAAAAATAGGATTATATCCTATATATATAGGATTATAGGATAGGATTATCTCCTATAGGATCATATGTATATCCTCTAAAGCTTTATCAATATGAGAATAAGTTCAATATAATTCAATAGTTGCTTTGTCAGTAATTGAAAACTGCTTTAGAAATATCTGATTTATTTAAAATTTTCTAATGTTATTGTATGTACCAATTTCGTGTTTTATTAACTTAATATATATTAATTATGAAATTTATAAGAAAATATTAAATTTGGCTTTTAAATTAATTTGATATTCTGTCAGATATACAAAAGAGTATCCCATTGTCTCAGCAAGAATTTATCACTATATATGAAAAAAAAAATCAAGAACATTTCATTTATAGTAGAAAGTAATGATTTTTCCCTCTGAATACCGCCAGAAAGTCATTTTTGGTTTAATTGTGTTTGATTTGCTGAACGGAAGATATATTTTTTAAAGATTCTATAATTGCACGGAGCTGAGTTAGCTTTTCAGTGGGTTCAATGGTTTCAACGGGGGGGGGGGGGGAGAGGTTTCTACAAATTACGATTTTTAACTTTTTATATTGTTTCACGACTTTTTGAAATTAGAGATTAATTATTAATGTCTTATGTTAGCGAAATAATAATTTGTTATTATAAAAAGCTTTTAACCTTATCACTGACTGTGTTCACACTTTTGCTAGCCAAAAACACCACATTTAACTGCGTCTCATACATACACAAAAGAGGACAATTTGTTACAAAGTTTGTTTAAAACATGGCTTAAGAGTTTTGCAAGACAAAATTTATCAAATTAACTATATATGCCCGATCTTGTACACTTTGTTGTTAAAAAAAGCAGAAGATACTTTATATTAAATTGACAATTTCGTTATTCGCATTTCAATTTTAATAATGCTTGAAAGAGTAAAATCCATCTGTTGAAGAAAAGGTAAATTAGTTAAAAATATGCTTAAATGCAAATATTATTAGTTTTTATTTCTGTTAAGTATGTATTCCGAGATAACTAAAAATGAAATTGATATTTTTGTATAAACCAAGAAAATATTGAAAAATAAAACAATTTTCTTAACGTTAATGCAAACAACATTATTGACGACTTGTAAAATTACTGATTGGCATTTTATGTCAAATTTTAGGTTTTGTCTTATACATTTAAAAAAGTGTTTATATTCGGATGAATTTTTATTCATTACACAAAAGTATTTAAAAAAAATATGGTGGAAAATTTAACAGTCATAATGAATTTACAATATCACTTTTTTTATCATTAAAAAGGTTTCGTACATAATAAATGATCAAATAGATTTGTAAAGAGAAAAAAAAGAGATTCAGAAAATCCACCCCAGTCGTTTCAATCCATGTTTTCCTATTTGCAACGCTTCCTTCGCTTGAAACTTTAAACCGCAAATGACCATCACTGGCCTTCCTTCTTTGTTGACAACTGATAGCGCAACAGCAGGAGTCCACTTCTTGGAATTTCTGAAGGAAGGGACGTTCCATTCTTCTTGCGTGATCGTAAAATCACTCAGGGCTTTGAGGCAGTAGAATTCTTACACCAGCCGGGTTCAGAGAGTTAAACAAAGCTTATATAACACATTGAGAAGAAATAAAACAATTATTTTTTTGGATTAAATTTGATTTCTAAAAATAACGTCCCATTTTGGAACTACTTGACAGGGACCTGTAGGGGCCCTCAAGAAATTCAAGATTCATTGCGTCTATTCCCCACCCTTAATGAAGAGGAAAGCCATTATAAGTTTGTCGTTATACGCGTAACTTAAAAACTGCCTATATAAAGATTAAATTAAAATTAATATAAACCTCTGGTTTAGAAGGGGAAATGGGGCCCAGAAATTTGCATTGCCTAAGGGCCCCTACAGAGCTTAATACGGCCCTGAATATGGGTTTACGAAAATTTTTCACGTAGCCTGCAATCATATTCTATGATATCCCCATGTTTTTTCTTCTTTTTTTTCCCCCCCGAATTTGGATCCGCAACAAGCATTTTAGGATGAAACGGGATCGTAAAAAAATTTTACATTTGAAAAGTGGTAGCGAGAACAAAAATAGTTTAAGATAAGACAAAGTTAATAATGTAGAGAATTTGTTGGCTAAAATTTATTATATAATAATAAATTTTAATACAATATTATATAATAATAAATTATATAATAATAATATAATTTAATAATTATTAAACAGTAATAAATTTTGTCACATTTTAAATTAATCAATTTTTCAGTCTGAAGTTATTTTAAGAACATGCTCCTTGATTGTCAGATACTCTTGGACTTAATGTATGTAAATAACAAATAATATGAAGAGAAAAAAACTGCGGCCTTGGCCATGGTAGATCTGTAATGAGTGATTTGAGTGATTAAAGTCGAAACTTCCAAATCCTTCCCTAAATCTGATTTATTGCCACGCATGAAAAAGAATATGTTAACATCAAGTTGAACTCATGAATCTACATTTTAAAAGCTGAAAAGCTTCATTCGTCAAACTCTTTTTAATATTAATAATAATAAAAAAAAGCCAAAAAACTTTTTTCATTGCTTTTAGACTCTAATTCTCAACTATCACATTTTTTAAAATTTAAATCATGACATAAAAAAACTACATCCAATAAAAATTATTCTTAATTAAATCGGCTGTTTTAATACTTAATAACTGAGCCCAAATTTCTAGCCTAATAAAGATTACATTTAAATTTAGCTGGAAATGAATGGAATTTAAAATATAATTCCTCTTTACTTCTTTTGTCTTTTTTTTATAAATTTCATACCCATATTTTAGTTAATTTTATGCTCTTGAATTGCTTATGTTCAATTTTTGAACGTAAATTCTTATCTTAAAGGAAATATTTTGAGTGATTACTAAGTCGAGATTTGCATCTATTGTGCTTTAATCTCGGTGCCTTAACTGCCGAGAAATTCTCAAAGACATAATTCAGCATTGTTCAAGTTGACATTCAGTGTTTCTTTCAATAACTCGGAATCTGTAGCTCATAGATAGTTTTCAGAATTCGTTGTGAATTTGTGATATTTTTCAAAAAAAAAAATCTTTTGAAATTATTTTCAAATGGTTATAAATAGGCTAAATTATCAGGTCGTTTATTTTAAAAACAATAGCTACAGACTTTCCGCATTTTCTGGTCTCTAAATTTTCCATAAGATTTTCGATACTCATAGCTATTTATATGGCAGAAAAGCTACCTTTTCAATTTAGTTAAAAAGAGCTTTAATTAATGATATTTATTATTCTGCAAATGATAAGCACATTTTTACAAGTTACATCAAAAAATTATAGTTGCAAGCCAGGACATTTTTTCTTCTGAGAGAAAATAATAACTAATTTCTCCAAACATACATCTTTAGAATTCTCTCAATTCCGGAGGAAAAGCGTGGGAACAATTTCACAGTCGTTGGGAGGTCTAGCAATGAGAAGTTAATTGTGAATCGAGAGGAGGTGTGAGGTGTTAATGGGTTTTATTATAGAGATAACGTGTGAGCCGTATCTGTGAGAAATTGTGATAATTATATTTCCCAAGACGAAAAATGCGTATATACCAAAACAACGCTCAGGATAAATAGAAAGATTTTCTCTTTCTGCCTTGAAATGTGATAATCAATCTACACGCAAATTTGAATTACTTATATTAAGATTTTGAGAAAAATTTTGAGTTATGTTCCTAAAAATAATTATATTACGATTCGAACGATTTTTGCTCCATGCATGTCGCACCACTTACGTCGCATGACGGAATTTATAGATAACTAGTTGATAACCCCGCGTTGCTCGGGATCCATATTTTTTCATAAGCCCGCCTCCGATTTTTTTTCTTAAAAAATTCTGTTAAATATAATTATTTTTTCTTATATCTTATTTACTTTTTCTTTCTTTTATCTTATCTAAACTTTACTGTGACCGGGGCCCCGGGCGCTAGAAGAACACTTCACATATGTGCACTTATAGATTTTGACTTGTCAGTCATTATTTTTGAAGCGATGAAATTAAGCATACTTTTAATTGCTATAATTACAATTGTAACTAGTTCATTAGTTGTTGGCGATATTTAAGAAGCTTTGGATTCAATAATCTTAAATTTATAAATTAAAATAAATATAATAATTATAAAATAATAAACGTTTTAAATTACTTTTTCATCAAACAATACTGACTCCGGGAAAATTCTGTACAGTCTAATTGTTCATTAAAAATATATAATGTTTCAAAGCTTAAAATAAATGTTTTTTTTTTCCAAACATCTCACATTTTTATTCAAACCATACTATTATGATGTAATAAAAAGACTATATTTGAAGATTTTATTTCAACTAGAAAGGATTGAAAGGAGATTTACGTTTGTTAGGGAAAGACCTCGTCATTTCGAACCGTGGCCAGATGAAGAGGACGACATCTGAGCTGTAATCCCCCTCTCGAAACTTCCGCACCACACCAGCGGGAGGACGTTTCGCCCTCTGCGAATGATTTAGCGTGCAAAAGGCCCACATCTACGGCGAATCTTCAATAGAATCGGGTTTCGAGCCTGGAGCCCTCCGGTCCCGAAATTGAGACCTTATCACTAGGCCACTGTGTCCCCAGAAATTTATGAAACATATTCAACGTTAAGAATTCGGGATGCAAATTAATTATTTTTTTCTCCTGCTAGTAATTTCACACAGACATATATTTCCAAATGCTTCTGAATTTTTAAAGGGCTTTGGATAAAGGTGTCTTAATAAAACAATGATTAATTAAAAATAATTGTTGGTAAAATATTCATATATGCCGTATTGAGAAAAATTGCGTCTAAAATTAAGTAAAAAAATGCGTTTCTAAAAATACATTCATACTTGTAATAGCTCCAAGAACATAAAATTAAGCACACTTGCTTAAAAATGAAGACAGGTGAGTTAAAATTTAAGAACTAATTTCTTGTTTTTGAATAAAATGAATGAATGTTATGAAGTGAAAGGACTCCAATCAACCTGCAAGTTTTGTTGAATTTTAAAAATATTTTTTTTTTCTTCAACGAAGGCATTTTTGAGATCAATCGCCGAGTAAAAATTGATTGTACGACTCTCTTATCTACATGCACGAGCGAAAGAAATTTTAGTCTAGTCAAAAACTATCTGCGAGCTACCATGGCCAGAGAAAAAATTAAACGATCTTTGAAATTTATGTTTTTAATTCTTCATTTTCTATTATTGCTCGTCATTGCGTCAGACAATTCTTACTACATTAAAATTACAAATAATTTATTAATCCAAATAAGTATTCATTATAAGTGAATGAATGAATTACTACTTAATTACTTTTAACTAAATATAAAATTAATTATGTGTTATTTTAAAGTTAAATTAGAGAAAATTTTCTCGTCCCCCTCGTCGAAAAATGCCTGCCAGCGCCCCTGCTTTTGCTAATCCATCACTGTGCCAAATTTGGTCCCAGTATATTAAACGGTCTGGGCGTGCATATAGTAGACAAAAACGAACATAATACTCAAAAAATGCTCTTATATATATATATAGGTATGCTAACCTATAAACCTTATCATGTTAAAATTAATTTTATTAAAATAACTATTCAAAATTATATGTTAAGGTACATTCGAATCGAGTGGAACTCCGTTACCTTAGAAATTTGATATTTTATATAAAAAGTATGTATTAAAGTAATGCATTTTTTATTATATATTTGATGACGGAATTTCATTCAAAGTATGAAAATAAATAAAAGACTGTTTAAGAGTGACAGAATTGAAATGAAAATGTATCTCCCCAGATCTATAACGAAAATTTATAAAATGAGTAAATGGAAAATGTATCCATGATTCACCAATAATTAATGTTTTCATTCATTATTGGTGAATGACACCTGATTGTTGTCATTCATTCACTAATAATGAATGAATAACATGCGGATATCGCAATGATCCAAAATGTATTTTCAGAGCATAAATGGTAGTCAGAATTTGTATTTGACTTTCAGTTTTTATTATGATACATTTCCAAAGAAATATTTATTTGATAGTTAATAAAATGCTCAAAATATTCTTAAAGGAGTTGTTAATATAGTTGCATTCAAATGAAATAAAACATTCATAATTAAAAATATATCACAGATTTAAAAGTTAATAAAATAACGGTAAATTTTCTGAAAATTATCATAAAATATTCTCATCTTTTTAGTTCGTGTGATGAAAGAAAAAGAAAAGATATCGGCAAATATTACTTTTTTCAATCGTCTGTTTCATTGAAATAATTAATCAACCCATTCATCAGTGTATCAAATTGGCAATTAAGAGGAGAGAATGAATGAAAGAATGCGGTCGAAATACATTTCAAGGCCGCTACAAGTTGCAAGATAACATAATTTTCAGAATATTGATTTAATAAAACTAAAAAAAAGCATTACATTTATAATGCCTATAAAAATCTGATTTAAAATCGATCATTCTCAGATTATAATATACCAATAAAATTTGCCAAAGTAATCAATTAATTTTTTATACGATGCTATTGTCCAATCCAATTTCCGACTGTTCTTTTAAGTAAAAAAATAAATACAAATAGCCATGCGTTTCAGAAAACGATCAACCACAATAAGTCTATCTGAGTGGTCTGCTGAAGTCACACCGGGGGGAATGAAGAAAATAACTCTCCCTTGCTCCTATGGGCTGGAAGCTGGAACGCTTATTCGTTTCCCTCTTCGAATTACAAAAGCTCCGTAATCATTCAAAAACGCATATCACAACAAGAAGGATGATTCACAGAAAGACTTATTGAACCGCGATCGGGGAAAATTGCGATCAGGAGGAACAGGAAACGAGGAAACTGCGAATTGTGATAAAATAATAGGGAGGTGGTGTAAGGTGATCTGCCGTGACCAAAGTGCCAATCTCGTGGGTCATGGATCTGCACGGTGAAGATGCTGCTCCCCCTCGACCTGAGTGGGTGAGTTGATGCCCCCCCTGTGTGGGGAGGGTAGTTCATACATTTGTGAGAGCTTTTAGATTAGCATTTGATGGCGCCATCTGTTGACAGTATATAGAACTAAAACCTTACAAAAGTATATTAAAAGATATGAAATTTTTAAAAAAACACTTTATGCGCATTTAATTAAAAATGACTGAAGCACACCTTTTTGCCTGTAGTATTCATCACTGGTATTTGTGATTTTTTGATATTACGTAGAAAATAACAGTTCGTCAAATATTCGTCATCCCTACCTGTGTCCTAAATATGGTGGTGCAAACTGCAGCTTTCAGCTCCCTGTTATCTCTAACACATTCCCTGGGCTTCGATCGTATTTGAGATTTTTAATAAATAACAGAGTTTATATCTTAACTCATATAGTACTTCTGAAGAAAAAGAAAGAAAAAAAAAAAAAAAACTGATCGATTTGGAACATTGATTAGAACTGGTATTTTTGTGTCCTTTCTGAGAGAAATTAAGCTGATTCTATAAGTACAACTCAACTCAGCTCATATATTATCTTCAATTCATTTTCATAACAAATTTCGATAGTGTGTGCTCGTTGAACAGTGTCGAAAAGTTCAGAAGAAACCAAAACACATTGCTGACTGCTCTTTACGATTTATTTTTTCAATTTAGAGATATTTTTCTTCCCTGAAAATGTCGTCGTAAGTGTTTATTTTTTTTGTCCAAATTTTATTTTATTATGCTTGAAGTTCGTGATTATTACATCCTTATTTCTGTGTCATAGGATCTAACCGGCAAATTTATATATATATATTATTTTTGTGTGAAAAGTGACGCATTAAGTAAAATACTGTCCTTAATTTTCTTGAAATTTTAGAATTCGATAAATAGTCATCTTTGCGGAGAAAACGGTAGTGATCGCACAACTGCATAAGAAAACCATGACAACTTTACAGTTGTCATCCGATTGAAATTGTGCTACCTGAAAAATAAATGTCTATTTATTTTAAAACTGATCTGACATGAATATTGATCTTATTGTCATTAAAATAATATTATCCAACAAAAAAACTGAAAAGATGAGGTTAATTTGAATGCTGATATTCATATTTACTTTTTTTAATTGATTGAATATTCATCTCATTGGTGCTTGAAATTAAAACCTCTGACTGTGAGCTAAAAGGAAGGAAGGAAAGAAAAGGAGAGGGAAATACCCTACATGTTTATTGACAAAATTGAAGAGTATAGTACTTGAAAAACTCGTCTGGATTCTGTGTGTCATTAATATTAAGACATTAAACTTGAAAAAGTGGTAATTTTGATTTCGTATCTAAACATCCACATATTTCTTGAAGTAACATTTTGAAATTGTATGTCTTTATATTGTGAAGTATTAAGTCTTCAGACATACAGCTATTAAAGGATTCGGCAACTTGTCTGCATTGTTTTTCAAAAAATAGATTTGTTTTAACATATTCTTTAAAAAGGCTTACTAATATCATGCGTTTTCAGTCAATTTCGCTGTGTATATCATTCACTGGGGAAATGAGTGCCACACTATGATTTTTTGCTTGGAAGACTTTAAATCGTATATTTTTTGAGGCATAGTGTCACAGTTTCAGTTACAGTATTTGGTAAACCTGGAGTCTATGGTGCGGCCTGTTTCTCATCGATTTTTCTGGGTGCAATTTCATTTGCTGTTGCCAAATACTGTTTTGGATGTGCAGTATGCTTTTTATTGCTCTCTTGCACATACGTCACCTGAAAAGGAGAGATTGAGCACGCAATGCCTGTGGCATTTCAAGTGTGTACCGGGCAAATTTTTTAACTTCAAAAAACATCAGCGGCTTCACGTTCATCATAGTAGGAAACTAGTAGCTACGTTTTTTCATTGAATGTTAGGAATCAAGGTTTTTTTATAAAAATTTCGAAAACAAGAATTTCCACATGCAATGCCTGCGGCCCTGTGGCATTTCAAGTGTGTACTGGGCAAATTTTTTTAACTTAAAAAAACAGCGGCTTCGCTTTCAGCATAGTGGAATACTCGTAGCTTCGCTTATTCATTGAGATGAAACACACAGAATAACATGCACAGTTCTGAACCGATATTCAAACCGAAGACTTCCAAACGGACTTTTATTCAAATTCGAATTAATCGACCAATCACATTGAAGAGATGAACAAAACAGTCCAATTGAAACAAGGTGCAATATAGCATGATGCTCAAAACACCAATGAAAAGATCAATTTGCGCTCATGCTACTCGTTAAAAACATCATTGCGCAACCAGAACAAATGTTCTCTCATCTCCCTTCTTGGTGGCAAAGAGTTGGCGATCCTAAGAAGAAAGAAATTGGTAGGCACTGTAGACTCCAGATTAACCCTGTATTTTTCAAAATCTGCTTTTCAGTATAACCAATGCTCAGGAAATAGACAAACTTCAAATGCTTCTCCTGTAAAATTTCAGATTTTCGTAATGTGGCAATCTACTTCCTAGTGAATGATATATCAGTAACGACTACTGAAAATTCAAATCTGTTTTGCAGCAAGAATACTTGATAGTACTTAAAGCTTGTTTTTATAATTTAAGGTAATATATCTTCTATACATTTATAATTAAAATAAATTATGTACATTTCATGCATATTGTTGCACAAAATCTTACAGTGGGTGTATGGTGTAAACAGTCCAACACGCAGGATAATGGAGAATGAAGGTTTATTTACAAATATGCAGGAAAATACGTAGCACAGGTGCAGGAAACAATAGTCCTTGCACAGATTACCAATGTAAATAGACAACAATTCACAGGTAATGACAGTTCAGCACTTTGATATCTAACAACACAAACAGTCAGCAAATAACTAGTAATGACAATAACAGCTCAGCTCACCAGCTGATTAGCTCACACAGCGGATAGAACTCCGAAGACGTTCACGCTTCAAAGTGAAGTAACCAGTCGATCAAAAGACGCTGCTGTGATCCAAACGCGATTTTATATACCCTCCCCGTTAGGCCGTGACGTCACATAGAATTTTCATGAAAAACCTGGATCTCGGGCCCCTAATAGAAATATCGAGAAAAGGGTTGCATTTTCTGGAATAATCTATTTGTCGCCAAGGTCATGCGTGCCACAAGAGTCGCTGGGGTCACTCCATGCTTCACCTTGTAAAACTCTCTTCGCAACCATAAGACTTGCATTGCTGGGAAGCGACTTTCCATGTCTGTAACAATATGTTTTATAGTAAAGTACCAATAAAAAAAAATCTGAATTTTACCATTTTTAAGTATTCTATTTTACTTCATGACACATGTTAGATATGTTAAATGTTTTTTTTTATCAGTTAAGTATTTCAAATGTTAATTAATTTCCTTCTTTTAAAGAAAAAGTAATGAGTTGTGAAGATATCTAACAAAAATTTCTTTTTCAGATTTACAGTGAAAGCTACTCCAAAAAATGCAGCTGGGCCTGGTTTTGTTGGCATAAAGTTTTGTCAGGAGTGGTAAATATATATTTTTATTAATTGGCTTTTTATATAAATTTTCTTTATAATTTAATGTTATGACTTTGAAATGTTGTACTTATTGATTTTCTCGGCCCCCATTCTCAAAATAGTACTAAGATTATCTCCAAGTTTAAACACTTAGTCTGTCATATTTGGTGGTTTGTTGTGGGGTCCCTAATTTATAAACCTTTCATAACTATTTCAAGTTAATAGTGGAAAGAATTGATTGATAGTAATTTGTTGATAATAATAATTATTGATAGTTGTAGTATTTATTGATTAATAATTTATGGATTGATAGTAATATTTTGAAGTTGATGTAATGGATAAATTACATCAACTTGATTTATGAGAACCTCATGATTTATCAGGGTGCGTAGCGTCATGAAAAGTGCTTAAATTTGAAAACCATTTTTAAGCACCTTAAAAGTGCTTAATTTTGAAAAAAGTTCCTTAAAAAGTGCTTAATTTTCTCCAGAAGTGGAAAGAAAATATTCTTCTTTTTTTAAAAAAAAAAATCAAAATCATAGTCATAAAGCTTCGTTTACCGAATAAAAACCGACGAAAGGGAAGAATTTGGCTAAGGAATCCAGGATGAGATAGATCCAGAGGTGTCAACACATGTTAATACTCATATAACGCTTTTAATCCAGTCAACGAAGATACAAAATGAAGATGAAAAAAACATTAATTCATATAGTTTTGAAAATTGGTTCACATGTTCGTGAAGAGATCCTGATGAACATGCTAAAAATACCCGGTCTTGAGGGGGGAGCTCGCGCCGCCATCTTGGATTTCATCCCCCTTTTTATTATTTCTTGAATATCTCGAAAATTATTCAGTTTTCAATTGATTCAACAAATTAAAGAGCGTAAAATTCCCTATAAATAATAAATACATGCTTTTATTTTTCTTCTAGCTTTAATAGTTTCTGAGATAATGAGTCTCAAAGTTCTCCGCCATTTTAGATGTCATCCCCCTTTTTACGAAAACTATTAAAACTAGAAGAAAATAAAAGCATGCATTTGTAGGGAATTTTACGCCTGTTAAATCAAATGTGATTTGAAAATTGAGTAGTTTTCGAGATATCAAGAAAAACTAAGAAAGGGGGAATGAAATCCAAGATGGCGGCAAACTTTGAGACTCATTATCTCGGAAATCTAGAAGAAAAATAAAAGCATGTATTTGTAGGGAATTGTACGCTGTTTAATTTTTTGAATCAATTGTAATTTGAAAACTGAATAGTTTTTGAGATATTTAAGAAAAAACTAAAAAGGGGGATGAAATCCAAGCGCGAGCTCCCCCCATCAGGACCGAAGACTTTTAGTGTTTTCATTTGGAGCCCCTCACAAACATGTGTACCAATTTTCAAAATTATATGATTTAATGTTTTTTCAAACCCTTCGCTGAATGGACTATTAATGACTTTATTATCCGCTCCCTCTTTCTTCAACAATGGGCACCGCTATATATTGAAATATTTGAATGGTTATCCCGAAGGGCAAATTAACTGTTAATTTTAAGAAATGTTTAAAAAGTTCACAGATTTTTATTGTTAATCTTATAAAAGTTGACTTCATTTTTGGTAATGACAGTTTACATTATCATTTTTTTTTTTTTTTTTTTTTGTCAAACCAAAAAGACATTCTTTATTTAACAATAGAAGACGTTGTGTAAGTACAGAAATAAATATTAAAATTAAATATTTAAAATGTAAGCAATATATATTTTAAATTTTTCAATAAAAAATATGCAGTATTATAAAACAGAAAACATATGCTTAGAAAATACGTGGGTCTGCACATGCATGCATGTGCAAAAGTGCTTAATTTGTTTAGCTAAAGTGCTGAAAAAGTCCTTAAAAGTGCTTAATTTTTGCAGCAGTTTCTCACTACGCACCCTGTTTATGATACAAGAATTACTTAGCAGAATAGATGGAGAGATTAAACTGAAGGAAGATGGATAAAATATTTCTTTGAAGATGTTGATCCATGGAAATTTCTTCCTTAACCAAATGTTCACTGGTCATGGTGCTTTCAAAGCACATCAGGCTAGATTTTTTTGGATAAAGACAATAAGTGTTTGTGTGGAAAAGCAGTAGGTATGATCCTACATACTATCAAAAAGTGTGAGCTTTGAAAAAGTCAACGTAACTTGTAGCCTCCTGGCTGGCTGGAAATGGAACTGAAATTGCAACTTTTCAGAAACTCTCTCATTCAGATTGTGGAAAAAAACTTGACAAAGGAACTAGATGAAACAACATTTACTTCTTATTTTATTACTGACTTATTTAGTTTTGTTATTCAATTGTACATTTTCTTCTTGCATTTCATAAGCTATTCTTTTGGTTTGTTTTCTCCAAATTCTTTTTTTGAGGAAGCCTGTGGGGTTGATGACACTTGGCCATTGGGTGGGTCAAAGTAGATCATTAGTTTTACTGTATGTGACATTCTTCTGTTTGACACTCTGGGGACCTTGGTGTGAAAGAACCAATTGCTGGTCCTCAGTGTTTGACCTTTTAGATATCTGTGATTTCCTATGGTGCCTTCTTACTAGCTGGATTGCTTTGTGGCAGCTCATCTGCTTCCCTTGTGTCTTCGGCTTGGGCGGGATTTAAATTTTGTCTACATACAAGACTTTCCAACTAAATGCTTGTATGAGAAATAGAGAGATTTCCTTATGTTTATATTAGGGATGCAACAAATATTCGGTATTCGTCCCTTTTACTGAATACTAAACAGATATTTGGCCAAATAATTTCAGGATAATGATTTTCTTTTAAATGTACTTTTATATACATTTAACAAAGAATAAATGTGCTGAATTACACTTCAGTACATTTATTATAAAAAAAAAATCACCTGACATTTACTCTATTTTAAGTAAATTTAGTGTATTTAATAGTGATACATATCATTTATCATTGTAAAGCCTGAAATTAGGATGCAAGAACAGTAAATATCAGCATTTTCAGGGAAAAGTATGATCCATTTTGTTTCTTATATATTACCAGATTCAGAAAATAAATGATTGGGTGACTGGAATTTTACCTTTTACCAGTGGAATCATACCCTTTTTCCCAATCTCCAATTCAAATATTCACTATATATTCTGCTTGCAGGAGCTGGTGACTATTTTGTTGCTTAATTTGCTAATCTTGGACATTTTCCCCACCAATTAAGTAGGCACTCCGTTGCAGCTATTAAAGGTGCTTTATCAAAACAGAAATTTACTTCTAATAATTTTAATTTATCCACTTAATTGTCTATTGTTTGTCATTGCCATATTTTGCAATGATGACTCTTTTATTTCTGTGAAGCAATCCCAAAATGAAGAGGGACCATTTCATATGATCGGAATTAAAATAATTTAAAATATTACAAAAATGCATCAGGATGTAAATATTTCTTTTTAATGTACTAATAATAAAAAATTAGTTTTACTAATCTTTAACTTTTTTAAAAAAAAATTTAAGAAACATTTTATTTACAATCAAAAGTTTAATGTTTTTAAAAATGGATATTCGGTATTCAGCCTGAAATTTGGTCGAATATTCAGCTATTTGTTACATCCCTAGTTTATATTTCATTTTCCTTATTCTTAAAATATCTGACTTCTTATAATGTTTATGTAGATTTTTCTAGCTATTTTAAAATATATCATTAATTATTTAAATAAAAAGTAACAACACATCTAAGTAGAATGTCAAATATAATTTCAATCTGCTGATTGTCAGAGCCTTTTATAATTAATATGAAGGGATTAAAGCAATGCTTCATTTCTTCTATATGATTATGGTTTTTGAATTATAGTCAAACCCTGGAAATAACGACCCATCGTTTATATTGAAATTTTCAAATGGTCCCTACCAACTCCCATGCCATAAATGTATTTTCAATTGTTTGTAATGATCTTCAAAAGCAAGCAATTCGGATAAAGTGAACTAGAATTTCTACTTTTCAATCTTACTGTCAGTGCTTTAGTGAAAAATCACTACTTATTTTCATAATTTAGGAAGATAAATGTGTTATAATTGATTTAACTGTTTTATTTTAAAAGAACAAATATTTTAATTTATTATTGCCCATTACTATTTGCAATTGAATGTAACTAATTTATTCAACACAGAAATACATTTAAGAATTAAGAAAATCTTGCATAGGGTCAGGTGGGGTAAAGTGGTCATAAAAACCACATATTTTTTAACTTAGGCGTATTATAAATATAAGAATTTTATAAAATACTTCACATTTTTTGGTTGTTATTTTACATTACATTATTAAAGAACACATTGCATTAAAATTTCGGAAAATAATAATTGATTTAAACAATTTTATGACACTTTCATTACATCCTTTGTTTGAAATTGGCTGATTTCATATTTGCATTATGTGATGATTTTGACACAAAAAATTGGGGTTACCCAGTTTCATATCATTAATTACAATCTGTAGTATATCTTAAATTAATATTTAACTAACATCTGTCTAGGAAATTAAGCTTAAGTAATTTTAAAACAGTGATGCGTGTTAGCCTATTCCTTTGACCTTTTTACCCCATATTACTTAAATTACTATAAAACGATATCTGTAATTAATTCAGCTTATCTGTTAATGAGGAATCATTCTTGAGATCTATATGAAGCTTTTTGCAGAGTCAATCTAATAAAAACTTAATTTTTTTAAAAATGTACGAGAGAAGTTAATTTAGGTATTCCAACTTCAAACTGCTACATAAACAAACAAAATGGGTGTTTTCTTCTACTCAAGTATTGCAATTAGCATAATTTTGAATGTTAAACTTAGTTCTTAACTGTTAAAAGCTAAAACAAAAAAAGTTACATTCATACCAATATTCATTACAAAGTTATAGCATTTTAATTGGTGTAGTATGACCACTTTACCCTGCCTGACCACTTTACCCTACCTGACCATAGCCAATATATGAAAAAATCGGATATTGTGAACCCTCAGTTACAGCAAACTTCTGGATCAATCCATGGAGGGTTTATTGTAACGTAGTTTGACTGCATTTGTTTTTATTATAGAACTAGATGGTATATGTGACATTATGAAAATATATTCATGTCTTTTATTTAATTAATTGTCATAAAACCATTATTAAAACCTTCCTTATGCTTCAGTATTTGCATGCAATATTTGAAGTACTTATAACGTAACAAAGGTTACCTTTATTTATAAAATTATCTGTTTATTGCTCCTGATGTAAATGCAATGCAAGGGAAAGCAATATATTTCATATTAGTAGGTACTTGATGGATTGCCAACATGCACAAAACAAATGCATCTTTTAAAAATATATTTAATATCCTTAATGTAAAGACTAATTTTATATAAGCTATTATTATACACAGAATTCATTGTATTATCTGCAACTATATTTTTAATTAAAATGAGAATATCGCTAACAATTTTTCACGAGATTTAAAAATCATTGCACTAAACAATTTTTAAATCTCGTAGCTTCTCGGGAAAATTACAGACTGTACAAAACGATTTTTAAAAGCCACTGAAAGTTTTTCGCCCATAAGCTATTAATAATTTTTATAGTGGTACAAAACTTAACTAAACATTACAAATGGCAACTTGGAGGTAATTAAATAAACTGATTTAATATATTTATATAATATTTTCATTCAATTGGAATGGAGCACTAAGAATAAAATATTATTTTTCTTGCATCAAAACATAGTTTCCAATTTATAAAATATGAACTATTTTACTGTTACAAAACATTCACTAGAATTTTCATTATTCTTCATAACATTTGTGAGCAAATTTTATTAATTATGTATAAACTATTTATGAATTTCACTTTTATTTGCATAGATATAATTTTTGTAGACATATTAATATTTTCATTAAATTATGATAAAGAATGTATACGCTTACGTGTGAATGTTTTTGTAGCAACAATATGCTGTATCCCAGAGAAGATAAAGAAAATAAAGTACTTCTTTATGCTGTAAGTATATTTTCCCTTTCTATTGTGTGTTCTGAAATGCTTTTTTTAAATGGGTCATTTCCATTAAAATTGCACTTAAATTTCTGTTATACTTTATAGTAGATGTTAAAATTATGAATAAACTTCAACTTAAAAGAATTACTGTTAAAAAAGAGCTAAGAAAGTTTTATAATATTGGAGAAAAGAAAAGCTGAAAGGTATTGGGGAAGACATTTTGCAGATTTTTTCTTTTATATGAAAAAGAGCATTATTTTTATAAACCTGACAATATAAAGCAAAAGAAATTCCAGTCCTATTTTAAATATTTATTATAAATCAGGAAAGGAAATAATATTGCGATCCAGCATCTGTTTTCTTTAAAAATATGATTACAAATTGTGTTTCAGATTTTTAAAATGTTGGAGGAACTTTTTGGTAATGAGACAAATTCAGCAACCATGGCAGAAATCGAGACATTTCAAATTGTTCTTCACAAACTTGATCTAATTTATCCAACTGCCACACTAACAGTTAAACAGTATTTTGTTCCAACATTTATATTATATAGCATTATTTATGCATAACATATACATGATTTTTTTTTTTTTTTTTTTTTTTTTTTTTTTTTTTAGCTTTTTCATTAGTTTGACAACAGAACACTGCTGTCAAGCTAATGGAAAAGCCCCAAAAAATTCTACTGTATAAAATTCGGGTTAATCAATTTCTGATTCAGTACAAATGGTAATCTATCAAAAGTTGCAAACTTTTAAGAGCATATATCCCAAGTGTATTTATAATATTATTTATAATTTAATTTATTTATGGTGCATGCATATATAGTCCTTAGAAAACTATAAATTTTACATTTTCAGAAATTTTATTAATTTATTTTTGCCATACAATTATAATAAATTGTTTCTTATTTAGAATGTGTAACTTTATTTTTGCTTCATTTTGTTTATATGAATTAGGAAATGTAACTTGAAAGTTAATTTTTATTATATATTTACAAGCACAAAATTATGTTTGAAAACTGAAGGATCCAAGCAAACACAGCTTATATCTTTTTCAAAAATTATAAATTATTGAATTAAGTAATTTTTCCATAAGATATGCTTTAAAATTCAGTCTGTTAGAAATAATAAATTAGGACTTTTTTAGTACATATATTGTCTTCTAAAAATGAAAACCCTTCAGAGAGGCTAACCTCTCTGAGCAGCTGATTTTGCTTGGAATGGAGGATGACCGCTGTAGAGAGGTTTCATTGTAGTTACTTCTGCTTTTCAAAAAAAGTTTGCTTTAAATATTATGTAAGTAAAAATAATTGAAAGGGACATTTACTTCATTTTAAAATAATTAGTTTTCATTTTTTCCAATGATTCTCAGATTTATATATATTTTTTAATTTTTAAAGACTTAACTAGTTTATTTTTGTCGTAAAGATTTTTTTAACTATAAAGATACATGTATACTTGCAAGCCAAATGATTCATGACAAGCTGCTTCACAGATAGGGTGGAATTTCCTGTTCACGTTGGGCCATGTTTGTGTTGTTCATTGTTCCCCTTGAATCTGCAGGGAACGATCCAGATTTTTTTTAGGGAGTCCATTTTTGTGGTAAAAAAATTATTTCTGTGAAAAATAAAAATATTTTTGTTAAAAATTAATTTTGTGAAAAATTTTTTTATCATGTAAGACCTTTAATTTTAGCAGTCATATTTCTGTATTTTACGTTTAATATTAAAAGTGTTTCATTGAATTTCAGTGAAAAATTTTAAAAAGGGATCATTTTCATAAAATGAAATTTTGTAAATTTGAATTTTGTGAAGGGGCCGTTTTTATGAAGTGGAATTTTGTGAAGGGGCCATTTTTATGAAGTGGAATTTTGTGAAGGGGCCGTTTTTATGAAATGGAATTTTGTGAAGGGGTCACAAAACTTCCCCAATTTTCACCTAGATCAACCCATGATCTGCAACCACATTTCAAAGTGCTTCCAAATACACACACACACACACTCCTCCATTGGTGATTAACAAGTGGTGGCGATTGATGGTTTGTGGTGGGTTCGTTCCTTTCCCATGGTTTGTGGTTGGTTAGTTGTGAAAATAATTTCAATGAACTGTTTGGCTTGCAAGTGTATCATTTGTACCTTCAGAGTAACTGCTTTATAATTGATATTTCAACATCCATTTCTTTTTATAGTGTAGAAACTGTGACTATCAAGAAGTTACCAACAATAATTGCATATACGTGAACAAGATTACTCATGAAGTGGAGTAAGTTCATGAACATTAATTATTTCTCCATTAAAATTTTAACTTCACTTTGCATGTATTGCCTTACTTAAGCTATGAAGCATTGGTTTTATTGATTTAATAAGATGAACTTGCATGTTTCATTTGAATTATTGATTGTTATGTATTCATATTAATTTGTTGTTGGTTTTCATTGCATTTAATCTTTCATTGATTAATTGAGATAGCTATTAAATAACTTAAGAAACTAAACATTGAATAATTCAAATCATTATACCTTTGAAATAGCCCTTGTGTTGCTCCAAAACAGGATGTAAATATAACTAAAGCTAAGTTAAATCTTTGTTCAATATTATTAAAATTTTAATGGAAACTATAAATTTTAGAAAAGGAAAATTTGTTAAGCTATATTTGTAAAAATTCTAAATGATAATTATGACTAATTTTGTATATATTAGTCAGAAATTCTAGATTTTACTGGAATCTTATTCCTTTCTAAAGTATCAAACTCTTCTCAATCTGATAAGTTCTTCCAGAGATGAATATGATTTTGTTTGCAATATCCGAGTCTTTCAGAATTTCTCGGCAAACATTTGCAAAATTCAGGAACATTACTTAATATTGATCTTTATGTTAGAAGTGCATGGATCTCGATTACCTTCATTTGCATATGATTAAGCAAAGATTTCATATTTGTTAGAAAAAATGACTAAAAGTTTTTTTTTAGTATTTTAACTCCTTTAACAGTGTAGCCCAAACTTATTTCATACATCAAATTATGGCATTTTTACTCTTGTATTCTGAAATTGTCATTCATAGTCATTATCTTTCAATAAAAAAATTATAAGCAATTCATTAACATCTCGAGCATCCTATGGGCTCTTAGTTGAATCAATACAACAACACACTCCCAAAACAGACAGGGTAATCTAATTAGTTGGTAAAGAAAATTACTCTGTTAAGGGGTTAAAATGTGCAAACTCTGGTTTGAAACTTAAAATTATTCCTAATCAATCGATACAGTGCTAGTTTCACAGAGTTTTGTTTTATAATTAAGTGTAATTTTAAGAATTAAAACTAAGAAAAGTGCTTTAATTTTTTATGTGCTTTTTTTTATAGAGGCCATGAGATTGATATACTTATTTTAGTTGAATAAATATAGAGCTATAAGTTATTTCTCTCCAGTTTATTATAAGACTCGCAACATCTTTCTTGATTTCAACTCTGAATGATTTACTTAAAATTATTTTTGCAACCTAAATAAGGTGATTGTGACCTGGATATATTCTGAATTTTACTTCTGCATATTTAGAATTTCTAAATTTATGATCTTTCTCAAATTTTGTTTTAGTACAAATATATACAGGGGTCCAAGAATTATGGGACACATTTCAAATATTAATAATAATAAAAAAAAACACCTAACAACTGCAGCTTTTTTAATGAGAGAGCAAATAAAGTTTTTTTGCCAGATAGGTAACACAGTGTAACAGTGTTCTAAATTTGCTACAGCAAGAGAATTCTGTACGTAATGGCTACTGATCGGCAGAAACTGATGCGGATTTTCTAGTTTGCTTTTTTTAGTTTTTCTTAAATATCTCAAAATATATTCAGTTTTCACACTACATGTGAACTAACAAATTAAAGAGCATAAAATTCCCTACAAATATATGCTTTTATTTTTCTTCTAGCTTTAATATTTTCCCAGATAATGGCTCTAAAAAATGGGAGATTTTCAATAGTTCACGGCTACCTAGACCACCGTAATCCTATATGAAAAAACTTTCTGAGATTCACTCTCATTAAAAAAAAAAAAATAGTTGTAACATTATTAAGTTGATTAAATTGATTTTAATTAAATTAAATTGATTTTTGAAATGTGTCCCACAATTTTCGAGCACCCTGTATTATTCAGAAAATTATTATATGGGTGGAGGTGTGATTGTGTTCCTGTATTATACCGGAAATCCGGTATTTCCTTCATCCTTAATACCAGAATTCCGGTATTTTCTGATAAATCTATTTTTTAAAACTTAATAGTGCCAAAGACTCAAACTACTACGGATTCTCCCTAGTTTCTATGCGATTTCGGCTTCTACTACAGACTACACACATTATAATCCATTACGGAAAACTCTGATTTTTGTTTCGATTTTAATTTTCACTTTCTTAAAAAAATCATTTCATGAGTAATTATTTTTGTAGTAATTGTGAAGCATTTTTTTATAAGAAATATGAAAAACCAGGGGGAAAAATTTAGGTTTAGTGGATTTTTTATTTATTTATTTATTCTTGTTGTTTACTTTGGATTATGCTGAGTCAATCCAAATGAATCTTTTAGAAAATGCTATACCATAACTAAGAATAACTACATCACTTAAGAATGGTCCCATAAGAATTTATATATATATTCGTTAATGCTATTCATACAAAATATTATATTTTTAATATTGTTTTGTTATCAATTTTGATGGTTTCTTTTCATGTGTGTTATAGAATGTTATTTAAAACTCATGAACCAAAACAAAATAAATTAAATCATTTTCTTATGTGAAAAAAGCATATTAAAAATTGCATACAAAAGTTGAATCTGCCCCATAATGAATGAATACATATCCGTTCCCTACACATAATTTTCCTGCTAAAATTTCAGGTATTTTTTGAATGGTATGAAGTTTTGGGGACAGGAAAACCATTCTTAAGACTGCTATTAGTATAGACTTTGAGACTAATTCAGTGACTAGTTAAACAGTTCATTGAAATTTTGTACATTCCATGGACCATTCTCTACCTGCTAACAGTTCTTTGTCTTCAATACCTATTAATATGCAAACTTCAGTTCTAATATGCAGTACAACCCCGGTTAGCTGAACTAAAGGAGGGAGCTGTTTCGTATAATGACTTTTTCAGTTAAGCCACGAACTTCAATTGCTATTTTGTACCTAATTACAGTGTGTATTTCGGAAATGTTTTGAGAGTAAAGCAAATTCAAAACTCTCTTTGCTCACTACACTTATGTTCTTTATTAAAGTTAACCTTCCATTAGGCGCAATATTCACATCAGTGAGTTCGAATCCAATGCGCCTGACAGGCACAAGTAAACAATATTGTAATTAATATAGTTAATACTCATTAATTTTGGGTGTTATAAAATGAGTCACTGATTTTTGTGGGGAGGCTTAAAAGAAAAGAAAGAAAAAAAAGTGGGGATATCGTTGCATAAAATTCTTGCATTTGTTATTATTTCTGTGCAGTATAGTATGCGTTTGTTGGATTTGCAATTTCAGGGGCATTTTGGATAACCCGGTTTTGATTAACTGGTATTTTACTATAATACTTGAAGGTTTTAGTGAAAATTCATTCTCTGTATCAAAATGTTTTGATGATCATATTAAACTTTCAATTATAAACAAAGAAAAATAAATTTGCAACATTTAATCCACACACACACACACACATGAAATTTTTTTTTAATTTTAAGGATTTTTTTAAATCTTGAAAAATTAAAAGCTAAGTGCCATGATGAAATAAAGCATACATTTGTAATTAATTTTAGTATTGTTTAAAAATATGTAGTATATATATATATGTCACATTGATATTCTGGGTTAATTGAAATCATGTTGGCTTTTTACTGAGCAGTAGTTTTCAGGATTTTTTTAAATGGGCTGACAATCACCTCGGTCTAAATAATAAAAAAAAAAAATTAAAAGCCAAAATTTGCTTAATGCAAGAAATTTATGTGTATTCAGATTAATTTTCACATATGCAACTATCAAATATCTCATTCTTTTCTAGTGAACTGACTCAAATTGTTTCTGATGTGATCCATGATCCAACACTGCCTAGAACAGAGGACCACATCTGCCCTCGATGTAATCACAAAGAATCTGTGTTTTTCCAAGCTCAGAGCAGAAGAGCTGAGGTCTGTATTAATTTTCTCTTTTGTACGAATTTTTCTGTTTTATATCCATATGCATACATGCCAACTGCTATGGATTCTCTGTAGGTATTACGGATTTTATCGAAAATTTCGCAAACTACGAATAAGATTAAAACTTCTACGGAAATAATTTTTGCCCCCTTGCGCAAAGTCGTTTTAGTTGTGCACCTAGATGACATGACAATCCAGATTTTTTTCTACATTTCAAAAAATGTCATATAATTATTTCTAATAATAGTGCTGGAAATTATATGCAGTTTACTTTCCTTTTATTCTCCTCATTCAATATTCAAACCAATCACAAGCTATTGTGATGATGTCATGATGCAATACATCACTGCTTGACGTCACATACATATCCCATGATACCTTTCACGGGAGCCGGAAAGAGGCTTTGAGATGTACTTTGAACTATGTGCTTATAAAACGTCTTTTATGTCTTTGTCTTACTTCTATGTGCTATGTGTTTCAAGTAAACGATGATCAAACCTGTTTCTCGAACTCTGCGAATTTCTCCTTCAAATAGTAATATATGTATTTCTTCTATTATTTGTTCAGATAAGGATATTTTTCTTAAAAATAGAAATTTATGACTTTTAAAAGTATGATGAAATATATAAATGATCATAAATTTAAAACTTTTACTCGAGTCTGTTTCCGTGTGTGCTCATGCTTGTGTACCACCTTCTGCTACAGACAGACACCTTTCCGATATTGGCATGCATACATATGTGTTCTGATATTGCCTCATTTTTTAGTTTTGTGTATTCTTTTGGTTCTGTGGAAGTATTTTTTAATAGCAGATTTCACAGGTATTTTCTAGTCAAATTAAAAGAATAGTAAATTTGTTAATAATTACAGTAGCTCCCATATTGTTTGATTTCAAAATTTTGAATGTTACATATCTGTGGAATATTTGGTATTTAAAATGATGCACTCCCATAAAAAAAAAAAAAAAAAAATTATTTAAAATGGAGAAATTGGATTACTTTTGTGAAATGTTGGGAAAAATCCATTTTGTTGATGCTTTCATTGTAATTCTGTGCAGACAATATTATATATGGTAGAATTATTTTCAATGGATACAAAAAAAAACATTTAATTTCAATAGTTAATTAAGCACAAATTGCTACTAATAACGGATTGCATCAATAGCTTCAAAATTTTCTAATTTGTTTTACTCTGTCTACATTGAAATTATGCTCATTTGTGAAAATGAATTTGCAATTATACTCCTTGATTCAAACCATTATAAACAGTGGTTGTGAATCAAATTTTCAAAATGCATTCAGTGTTTGTTTGTTGTTAAAATGTATAATTTTAGGATTTCTTTTTTTATTAGCTACTCCATTATTTAGTTTATTCTGTTCATAGTAAATGAAAAATTGCATCTCATTGTAATTGGTAGGAGAAAAAAATCCCCCGTTAATATATAGACAGTCGGATGTCTATATATCAAACCTGGTGGTTCCTGAAAAAAAATTAGGTAGCTAGAAATCTTGTTATACAGAAATACACTGCAATTTTTCATCATTTATTATTAAATACAATTTTCATAGTTAATTATTTAGAGTGAAAGAGGACTTAAAAATTTAAACTTTCGAAGAAATTAATTTTTAAAAAATGTACAAATATGTATATGATTTTCAAATTTGCTTACAATTGTCTAAAACTAGATTTCCGATCTCCCAATGCTTTCAATTTTAACCCAATCACAATTTTTAAAAATTGTTTATAATTACTGTACTTGCAAAAATTTTATAATTTTTTGCCATATCTTTATTAAGCTAAACTTCTCTTTCACATATAAAAATTTCCATTTAAGGGTGTTCAACATTAAGAAAAATATATAAAGGTAATCTAAATTTAAAGTAAAATTCTCCCTCCAAGTCAGGAAAGGGATTCATAGAACAGAAGCTAAGAATAATGTGTGATTTACAGATAATTGCTTTTACTGTAACCCCTTCTTTGTCTATGTTGCATCACTTACAATTGTCTCTTTTGTGTCCGTACGCTATTTAAATCCATATTTAAGTCAGCAAAACAATTAATTTTTAATACAAAAATCACCTGGTCATGCTTAAATGTCTCGAGTATCCTTTACTATCTTAAATAGATTGAAATAATAAAAAAAAATATCAAATGGGTGGCAGCATCTAATTAGGAGGTTAAATAAAAATGCAAGAGATGGATTTAAAAACCTTCCAGTCTTCTGTGAATTTCTAACGCAGTAAGAATCTATGAAACTGGTTCCCCTCCCCCCCCCCTCTTATTTAGTTTATATTCCTTCATATGAACAAAATTCACAATCACTTTCTGACAGCAGTAAGTACACATACTTTTTTAACTTCTGATAACATAACTGCATCCAAATATTTGTGTGAATTGACTGTTTACTAACACACATAAATGCATTATTTAAAACGTACTGATTGCAGTTGGTTTTAAAGAGATCAGTCGTATATTGAAATATTTTTGTAGTTATAATAAAAAAAAAATAGTTTTGTAAACTATTTTAATCCTTGTTTTTATTTTTCAGGATGAAATGAGATTGTACTATGTGTGTACAAATCCAAACTGTTGTCATAGATGGACTGAATAGATATTTTAAAATATATTGTAATTCTTTTTTTTGTAAATAAATATTTGTAAGAAATTTGGAAGTTGTATTTTTTCGTATAAAATTCAAATAAATTGTTTTGTTATCCTCTATCCATTGTCATGAAACAGTTATTAACCTGAAATGTTTCATGAACCCTTAAAAGCCAGATTTTAAAAAAAAAATCTTTTTTGGCTTTCATTTCTAGAATAACATGGGAAAAATACTTCTAAACAAATCCTATTTTGTTTTAAGTAAGGTTTACAGCTAAAAAACAGTTAGTTACAATTTGATAACAATGGGTTTTAAGAAAAAAACTTCCTTGGTAAAATTCTATAATAGTAAACACAGATAAATTTTAATAACTAATGAATATGGATAAGGAATTTCCTTTAACTTTGTAGAATAAAATATGGTATTCTCAGGCATACAAACAAAGCTAAAAAGATGCAGCCGCAAGTGAAAAATATCAATTTATTTTTTTTATCAGTTTATCCATCCATCTATATGTTGTAAATTGATTTAATAAAAATTTCAGCATGTATCCTATTGCTAACAACAGGCATTATAGCTTTAGTCTTATTCTCAAGATTTAAGAAGACAAAATTGGGAATGTTGCTTAAAGGCAACACTGGGCATTTAAGGGTTAAACTTCTTTGCAAAACATAACCTGTTAATACCAGTCGAACTATTGTAATTGATTCACATGCAGTTAATGTTTCTACAGCAAATACTGATTTTTAATTAAATATTTTCATGTAGTAGATTAGATAACCCTACTTGTAAATACACACGAGAGTGCTCACGTTTTTCATCTTTGTATTTCATGTGTGTTTAAAAAAAATAAATAATTTTAAAAAAAAGGCACAGCTGAATTTACTTTAATAAAAATAATTCTATAACCCCTCCCCTTCCAGTTTGGTTTAATTTTCATAATAAAAGTGCAGCTATAATATATATATATATATTTATATATATATATATAACAAAGCATAACATTACTATTTTTGTCCAGACTTCCTTTCACAAATAGCAAGTATTTTTAAAAAAATCTCATTGTGTGTGTGACTAATTTTTCTTGTTTGTAAACTCTCTTGGTATTCAGAAGGGTTATTTTATCATTTACTCATCAGCTTTGCCTGCCTTTCATTCAAAATTGATCAGTTACTCAATTAGTCAAATTTTTCAAGTTATAGGAAGTCAAAAGCTATTTAACTAATGAAAAGTCAATTCCACTGTGTGGTTGCAAAATATTTAGCTGAGAAAAATGACTTGCAAAAGAAATTTTATTTTTGATACATCTTTCATACTTAATTTCCATTTATAAACTTTTCATTTATATAAGAATAAACATGGAACCAAAGATTGTAGCTAACCTGTTAGTATTATCAGGAATTACTTAAATCTTTTTTTTTTGTTGAAAGAAAAAATTATATCACAGAAATAAGATCACAACATAACTATCCTTTGAGTATTATAAGTAGGAGAATCAGTGGTGCAAACAATTTTCAGAAAAAAGTTTCAAATTTATTTTTTCCACAAATATAGTCTGAAGTTATTATTTACTTCTCTGAAATTATTAAACATTATTAGTCATAGTAAAGGAAACTTTTAATCACAAAAACATCTTATAATTAATATGCATTAAAATAATCAAATTAATTTAGACAACTGAGAAAAAAATCATTGCTTTTGAAAATCTAATCTAGGAAAATGTGGCAGTGTCTGAGTTTTAAATTATTTGTATGATAAGGAAAAAAAAAATATTACTAATCTCATTTTTAATTTAGTTTAACAGCATTAATAAGATGTTAACTACATCTTCTTCTATAACAGTAACATTTTATTTTCCTTCTAATTATGGTTTAAGTAACTGATATCACTAAAAATGTCCAAATTACCAGTCTATAATATTTTATGCTCAAAAATGGGCACTGTTGCACATTTAATGATTTTTATCTATAACAAAATTATTATGAAAAACCAGTGTCCTTTAAAGTTATTTTACAAATGAAAATATGAACGATTATAAAATGCTTGTCACCCTCATGGTTTTCATTTTATCAAGCGCTTTAGTAAATGATAAGCAGAATAAAATTGAAAGACTAAGTTTGTTGGGAATCTGTCTCCAATTCACCAAGTAAACTTTTTCCCATTATAAATTGGTATAATCCATTTGATACTGTTAAATATATCATTGTATTTATGCAGATGACTATTGCTATTCATCTTGGTCCGAGTATTAGTGTTGGCATGGAAAATTCTTATATATTTAGTTACTGCATGGAAGTAAACTTTTTTCAACTAAATAAGCGCATTTAACATTTTTATTGGTTTATGCATTTTTCCCAATGTTTTGCTAAGTGTTTCATTAGAATACTATTAAATTTGTCTTTCCTGAGTAAAAGAAATTTAAAACTTAAAAAGCCATACAACAATAAGTTACGATGATTTAATAATCATAGTTTTTAATGTAAATGAATAGCTACAAGTTCAAAACAGTAGAATTTCACTTCTGCATCTGTACAGAATTTCGACGCAACTCTTTTATGTATGTTTGTTTTCAGTCCATCTGCATGACAGTAGATTGAAAACTGAAGTTGTACTAAACAGGAGTATTAATTTAATATCCTTCAACCGCTTGCAGTAATGGGTATCTAAAAAAATTTCTTTCAATCTTAGAAAAGGGTATTTTAAACTATGGATAGCAACCCCAAGTGGAGCCATGTAGAACAGCATTGGCATTACACAGTGGTCAATACTGGGGGGGGGGGGGCCCAGCTCCCCAAGAGCCAAAATGAAATTCTTACTTATTTTCAAATAGATACACCTTGTTTGTTCTTAATCTTTTTTTTTAAATGAAACATGGCTTTCCGACTCGGACAGGCTCAAAAATTTGAGCTTTTGAAGTCATTCCACTCTTACTTGTAGCGCCGACGGGGTCAAAAACATTTTTTGGCTAGTTATTTCATTATGTTTTTGTTAAATTATTAAAAGTATCGTAGTGTCCTTTGGGATTCTTATTGTCAGATGAGTCAAGTTAGTGTTTTGACTCACATAAGCCATGATCTCAAGAGGAAACAAAATTTTTATTGCCTCAGGTCCCTCCAGAACAAAATCCTGGATTTGCTACTGGTATTATAGAATATCAACTGTATGTTTCAGATTCTTTAGTACTTTTGGGCAAAAATATTAATAACCATTTTAACATTGATTTTTAAAACAATTTCTTTGTACTTTAATACTTTCACTCCTAATCATAGCATCTACAAAATGACCTGTAGAGATTAACACTGGCTATAGCTAACATGCACCAGGGTTCCCACTCTTATTGATGAAAAAAATTCAAGGACTTTTCAAGGACCTTTTTTAAAAAATTCAAGGACCATAAAATTATATATTTTAGAACACAAAAATGCAAAGGACAAACTTAAATCAAATATTTTCAACTTTAACGTTCAAATGCGTGATCACTTTCTTACTTACGACTTTCAGATGCTAAAATGAAGAATATCAAAGGTACATGTTTTGCACACCTTGCAGTTAGTGAACCAAAATCTACAGTGCTAAGTGAGTTTCGAGATCACAATTCAAGCACCCTTACTATTAGGTATAGTGCATTACTACTAGATGCTAATTTTACACAAACTACTACTAAGCATTTACTTGGTAGCTCACTTCACAAACACATTAGCTGAAACAAAATTCATTAAAAAATTGTTAGCCCCACAAGAACCTCTATTCTTACTTTTGACCATAGCTTGAGATTGAAGGGGGAAAAAAGCAAGAGACAAGTACAAATCAAAAAACCTTTATGTACATTTAAATAAATAAACTTTAAATTTACATTTTCAGTTGCTCTGTTAGAGCCTCAATTTTTTCATTGGTCATTTTGATTTCATTAGCCCTTTCTTTTCTGTTTTCTTAAAACTATTGGATTCTGCAATAGATTTAAAATCTCTACTTTTTTCAGCTAGTTTGTCTGCAAATTTCTGCAGTGCAGAAACCAATGCAATGCAATTCAGTGTGATGTATGACTCACAATTATGATGACCCTTCAAAGTTTTTGCCATATATTTATTTATCTACTAACTGAATAGCCAGTTTGTGTGAACGGAGCACAAAAATGTACCCGACTATTTGCCATAATGAAGAGTAAAAAAACTGCATAATCTGGCATCCCTTGCTCTTTTATGTTCAATTTTAGTAAACCACTTATATTAATCCTCTATGAACGTTGAAAAAGAAAAAAAAAGTTTTATTAATAAGAACTAATATAAGTAAAACTTGATTACTATAGGCGCCCGTAGGATTTTTCCAAACAAGAACAAAAACTTTTTGAAAATAACTGACAGTCAAGAAATCTGTAGCCTAATAAATTAATTTTAAACTTATTAGTTATCTTAATTAAATTATTACTCATTACTTAATATAATTTTCACACTTCTGTAATTTTTCTGTTTGGAAAACATGTTGCAGAATTTTCAAAGGGGAAGGCCTCCCTTTTCCTGTGTGACTCATACTAGTAGCCCTCTTAGAAACAACTCAAAATGACAGAAAAAGACCAAAAGTTTGTTGAAAATGTGCAAGAGTCGCTCAAAAAGGTTTGCATGTCGATCTTCTGCCCTTCCATTTTAGAATCCATTTCTTCAAAGGGGCCTCTATGAAATCAACGAAGACAGAAAAATCCTTACCATTGGCCCTTAAAAAAAGATACAAACCTTTTGCCTTGTAACAAGTGCTTTGCGTTACTGATTAAAAATATAAACTTAAAAAAAATCTTAAGCAAAGTAAAATCTTGATAAAAATATCCATTGAAAAAAGAACATTAAAAGACAAAAAAATATGAAGGCGGCAAGATAACGATTTTTTCCAATGTTTATATATTAAAACACAGAAGCATAATATTTCTTTGTTATAGAAAAGAAATTAAACTTTCGATTCCAACCAACTTTTTTCATTACGGCTCAAAAAAAATAAAAATCGGCTCACAGAGAAACAAAAAAAAAAAAAGAGAAAAAAATACAAGAAATAATAAATTAAAATACCGGAAGCATAACTTTTCTTCTCACGTATGTAAAAATAATAATGGGGGAAAATGAAAATTCACAAAAATGTGCGAAAAACGCCAGAATTTAGTACTTAAAATTAAATAAATAAAAGTCTAATTCTATTTTTTTAAAAAAATGTACGGCGTGAGCTCCCTCTTGCACTAATCCATCACTTTACAAAATTTAATTGCACGTCAAACCGTTTGGGAGTGCATGAAGAACAAAAACCGAACATGCATGCATACAAACGAAAAAAAAAATCTTTTCTATAATAAATAATTTCCGTCCAATACTTTGAAGATCCCATAATTTATCAAAATGATCCGTATTCATAACAGAAAAAAAAAAGAATACACAAAATTAACAAAAAAAAATGCGGACATAAAATATTAATAATAACATCAGGTATTGCAATAATTCACCAAAAGGATCTCCTTGAAATGGAAAAATTAATTAATTCTGGTTATAACTCCTATTTGATTTTAAATCATCAAAGAAGCAAACAGTATGCAGTGTGGATGCTAATTTGTAATTTTTTTGTATAGACAGATAAAAGAAAATTTACGATGTCACAAATTGTCTGAATCTCTTTGGAACGATGCCAAATTCCTGCGAGTCTTCCACATTTGAGTACAATTAATATCTATCAACTGAGTATTGTATAGCAACGGATTCGGAAACCCTCCGCGCTTTTGCGCATGCGCCGGGCGGAGTTATTTTCATCAAAATACCGGGAAAGTGAAGAATGGAAGGGTGATGTTTACTGAAATCCTCATACTGATGACTGAAAATATGACTCATTGCCTGACACCCCATTCCGGTGTAAAATCGTGAACTATCTAATTTAACTAATAAAGGGAACGCGACCCTGTTCATAGACGAAGTTTGGGTTCCACGGAAATTTAAATGTAAACATCCCGCTGCCTGGCGCGTGCGCAGAATCGCGGATGGCCTCCGTTTCTGATTGTCAGTACATGGCCGATTTTCATTGGTAGTCATCGATGTTTTATTTTACTTTCTCTAAAAGACCAGCTAATATTATCTCGTCTGATAAGAATTATCAAAATAAAAAAAAAATTCCAGTTTTAGAATAAAATTTCCCGGGTTTTTTTCGGATCTCAAGGAATCCCCGGGTCATAGCGAAACCCTACCTTTTTTGCCAGCCCCCATCCTAGACAGAGAGGAAATATTGGTGATTGACAGCGTTACCATAGCAACACCCTTTTTTGCCACACCTCCCTCCAAACTAGAGAAAAGAATAGTGACTGACAGCGTTCCCATAGCAACACCCTTTTTCCGGTGGTGGAATTCTTAAGACAGAGTACATTTCGAATTTTTCACGGACTTTTCAAGGACCCAACGAAAAATCAAGTACTTTTCCGGGGCCCCGAGTACGGCAAATAAAATTCAAGGAGTTTTCAAGGACTGTGGGAACCCTGTGCACAATGCAACGAGCAGAGACAAGCGGCGTTTATAGTTGGCAGCATACATTCAAACATTTTTTTTTTATATTATATCAATTATAGTTTTAAAGAAAACTCCTTTTTCTTCCAAGAGCTTGTCCAGTGGCAGTTTTTCATACAGGTGGTTGCCTTGCGACTCGAGAATTCATGGGGCTTCAAAATCCATTTGACGTAGGCAGTAGAACTAAGCTGACGGCGAATTAGCGACATAGGGTAGGGGGCCTCAAAACCTATTTGTTGTATATTGTAGCGCTATGCCAATGGCAAATTTGCGACATTGAGTAGGTGAAGGGGCCTCGAAACCTATTCAACCTACATCGTACAATTTTGCGCCTGTGGCCTCATATAGACAAAATCTGCCACCGAGCATGTCAAGATGGCATTGTTCAGACGTAAGCCCAAACACCGAAGACTGTCCTCGAGCACTGTGTACACTTTCAGCACAAGGTTCAATTTAGTGGCAGTGTTACAGCAGAGAGAACTGTCATGGCGAAAGAGTTAATATTTACATTTATTTTCCAATTTTGGTGTTGGCAAAATTTTAGATGAAAATGGGAGAAAGATTTTTTTTCCCTTTTGCATGGCAAGTGAAAAAGTTTAAAGCCCTGGTACAGAAAAGTGAAAAAGAAAGAACCAAATAAAAAAATCTAAATTATGAATAATAAACTTTATTCCATAACAACAAAGCAAGCATGTTTCAAGAAAATAACGGTTACACTGCCAGCGTTGCAACCATTGGGTTTCAGACATCATGATCTATAGCCAAGTGAGAAAGTACATACAAATATATTTGAGTACAGAATCACTGACAAAATGGAGAAGAAATAACATCTTGACACTTGCACAGCAAAACATTGGTCCCACTTCACCCACTGTTTTAAATTGCTTGACAGGAAATATATTCACAACACTTACAAAATTAAATTATACGTAAATAAAAGAAAATCACATTCCATTTAAAAATAAAAATCGAAATAATTTTAAATTTGAAGAGAAATGTGTAACTTCTTACAGTATCAAAATGGAGAAGATTCTGAATTATATTTTTAATTATCAAATTCAGTAAATGCTTCAAGATATATATAGGATAAAATTCGATGATTCTGTACAATTCATAAAGCTTTTTAAAAAATAATTTCTTATTACAAATTCATTTCACAAAATAAAAGCCACCAAGCACGAATATACTTTAAATAATTTAATTATTCAATTCATTTATCTGAAAAATAATATATTAACATATTTATTACATATAATTATTAGAAAACATATATGCTACACACTTCTCTTAATTTGCTTTATGCACAGCATTTTGCATACTTATATATTGACCTTGACAACGTCAAGTCTTAATTAACACATTAGGGACAGTCCCAAGTTTTAAAAAATTCATGACGGAAAGATCAGTAAAAAAATAAGACAGGCACTATTGAATTATATAAGAATATTACATCTTCACACATGTATAACATTGATTTTTCTTTAGAGTTCAAAACATTTTTTAACTGGAACAACATGGTAAAACAATGATAATAAGAGTCTATAATATAAACAGGATCTGAAGTCTCTGAAAAATGCACTTTTCTGGAAAATTTTTCGCATTTATGACACCTGGCATAAATGTCTATTTTTTAGCCGAAGCATCCTAGAAAAAGAAACAAGTATTAGTACATAAAAAATAATGAATCTAAAAAGAGCATGCCCATTCGTAAAAGGGAGGGACTATTTTTTTATAACTTCCGACTATTTAAAATAAACTAACGAAAAAATGTTGGGCAATCAATTAAATCGCGAAGGGAACCCTTTATCCTTTTTAACAATTTTGCTACTTATGAAAAAATTTAATAAAGATCATCATAAGTAAGAGGTGATTATCATATGTAATATACTGCAAGATTATCCTGCTATACATTTAAGATCTACATGGCATATCTAATAGGATTCTTCTTCCCCAAATTCACTATTCTTGCAAAACTGTGCATAATAAAGATTAACATTAAAAAGGCACCAATTACCAAAGCTTAAAGCAACATCTGCATAAACATGCAATATAAATTACTGATGAAATATGAAATCTAGAAAAATATACTATCTAGTACTTATTTTCTTCCTTTAATTTTACTCTGTTTGAGAACACTAAATTAAAAAGAAATTTTTCTTTCTACATATTAATTTAAAGAAATAAAATCAAGTCATCTAAACTTATACAGCTTAATAACATCACATTTTAAAACATAACTAGTTTTTAAATAAAAGCAATTAAAGTGTTTAATTTTTTAAAAATTTTAAATTTAAAAATCCAAATCTCTCAAGTTTTGGGTTTTGCTAATACTCTTTTGAAGTTACTCCCATTAAAAATACATGCATTTTTCTTCTTCCTCATATTGTGGATAAAAAAAAAAAGAAGTGGACAGAAAAATTACTGAACTGTTAAAAATTATGTCTTAAAAGAAAAAAAAAAGACTATATCTAGGAGGTAAACCATGAAAAACAAAGGTACTTGGTAATCATGCCATTAACATAATCTTTAAAAAAAGCTAATTTTGAAATAAAATGTTTTATTTAATATTTGCCGATTTCCATTTTGAAACCTTTTCTCCTCTTGTTATTTGTTGCGATTAGCAGCAAAAAATATAATAAAAAAAGAAATGCCAATAAGAAATTTAAAAAAGCAAGGGGAAATAATCGACTGAATTCAGCTATCAGATTCCTCGTTTTCTCTTTTTTTTATTATCAACAGCTAATAATTTTTGGTAATTGCTTCATTCTTGCTTTCTGGAAATTCCCACCATAAATTCATCAGATGTAATAAGGCAAATAACTTTGATTTAAGAAAGCAGAAATTTGAAGGATATATAAAGTTCTTATTCAGGTAAATGTGAATATGGAAGTCCATACTGTTTTTAAATGTTTATTAGAGAACTACCATGACAAACATGGCAGAATGAGTCAGAAATATATATATATATTGAATTTGGCTGCGCTGTTATTTAACATTAATTGAAAATAGCGACAACAGAAATTCTAGAATTTTTATTATACAATTTATAAGTAGGCAAGATATTAAAATATTTTCTGATCAAATTAGACTTATTGCCTTAATGAAGGTAATAATCTATTTTTTTAATCTGCATCATTGAAACAGACTCGTGTATATTTGATACCCACTATTGATGTTCCTAAGTTACAGAAATTGTTTGGTTTGGCCTTAATGGCGAAAAGGCCATATTACACAAAATCATATTTGGATAAAGTTACAAAAGATTTTTTTTTTTTTTTGTGGTACTTTTCCCAAGAGAAATTGATACATATCTGGAGAATACAGAAGAAAAAAAACTCCACTTCCCAAGATTTTATAAACATCACAATCATCTATGTCTGGAAAAACTGAAAGCCAGAAACTAATTCCCACAGTGGATTGATTAACACTCAGTCATTACAAATAATGTAAAATCTGTGAAATGACCAGTGATAGACAATGGTAATTATTTGTTTTGCAACAGAGTAAAATTATGTATTCTTTGGTTTACTCACTAGACAATACACCTTGGTTGAGAATGCACATCAAGATCCTTCATTTAGAAAAACACAGTTTCGGATGCTTTGAAACAAGTCCCGTTTGGAAGCTACATAGCACCTGTCTTGGGACAGCCCTTAGTTTAGCTACACAAACAAGATGATGTTTGGTGCCACAGATTCAACATGGAGGAATCAAATCTTTAACTCAATTTATGACCCTCTAATTTGTGAAGTCTGAAGTCTACCACCTAGCCACTGTGGCTCATTTAACACATTCTTGGCAGCTAACAAATTAGATGCAAGCTCATAAAAGGTTAAAAAAAATGCTTACAGTTTTTTGTTCACGCATTTTTGAGGACACCGACTGTGTTTGGCTATTTTTCTTACAAGCGAATAATGAAAAATCAGAAGACAGCAGGCGTGAGTGACGTACGGATATCACGTCATTCGGAGTCTCCAGTCAATAATGTGTTAACAGCTAGCAAATTAAAAACTACTAAACTAATTCCTGTAGCAAATTCAACAAAACTAGCCCACTATACATCTTACAATACCCAAGAAACATAACCAATGACAGGCAACAACCTTTACTTTATCTCGGAGGAAATTATAAAAATATGCCATTTTCTTTGTTTACTCACAAGGCAATATACCTGGGATAGACCCTTTAATCACATAACTATTCCACTTTATTTTCTAATTAGAGGACACCTATTTTGGGAATGTGTTATTTTGATATGACTAGAAGTCCACACAAAAGTTGGGATGTTCAGGGATTCCACGTAATTTTTGTATTGAAACATAACATCTATGAATGAAGCTTAAAAGATGGTAATTCACTGCAGGGATGATGTATGGGCACATCATCTCTGGCACAGATTAACAGGAAAATTTTCAAATTTGAAAAACACAAGTTTGTTTGGGGCTCAAAGAATCCATTATGATTTATCACGAACTTTATAAAACACATACACAAGGGTAGAGAATATCCAAAATTAAACAAGACACACCCCCACATACACCAACAGAAACACCCAGACCTCCACCAAACAGATACAGAGGGAAGGGAATGCATGCTTAAGTGAGGCAAAAATGAACATACCTGTCATTTTGTGCCTTCCCTAGGAAGCAAAGATGTAGAAACAAACACAATTAGAGGGGGTCATGGTACAGAAATTTCTCAGTTTGTACACTGAGGAAAGTTCATGCAGGATTTTTTTTTTTTGTAACATGCAAGTAATGTGGAAAGAGTGAAATGATGTTAGTGCAAATTCTTACCGTTTTATTTTTGGATTTCTCTGAACTCTTTCTCTTTGGTTTAGACTGGAAGAATATAGGCAAGTCGAGAGTTAAATGGAAGTGTGTTAATGTCAATGTTGTCACTCATTTTATTATTTAACTAACCGATATATATTTTTAATTCAAAAGTTAACATAATGGTCAGATAAAATACAGTGTGTCCATAAAATTATTGTTGGAGTTTCCTTACCTCATAACTTCCGATTAAAGAACATGACGATGAATATTACATCGCATAAAGTATAACTCAAAAAGTTTCTTCAATAACACAAAGTTAAGCAATTTCAGCTTGGCATGTAATGCATTGAGACTGAACTCGATTTCCACCAAGTGTCAATGGATTACATGCTGTGAAAGGCTGCCATGTTGAAATTACTTAATTTTGTGTTATTGAAGAAACTTTTCGAGTTGTACTTTATGTGATGTAATAGTCATCGTCATATTCTTTAAGAGGAAGTTATGAGGCAAGAAAACTGCCATAATAATTTATGAACATACTGTATTATTGAAATGAAAATCTAAGAAGAGATTTCTTCAAGAGTACAACTAAAAATAAATATGCTAAAAGTTGCAAGACTGGTGAATCAAATGACTCAAAAATGCTTTCATAATGAGTGACAACATGAATATTACAAGTTTGAAGTTTAATAGTTAGAGTAGAATGATTATATGTATGTAAGTATTACATGAGTTCACTAATAAGGGTATGGGGATGAAGATGGTTTAGAAAAAGAAAATTTGTTATACCTCAGCAGCTACAGGAGTTGATACAGGAACTGTTGTACCTCCATTGGTGGTAGCAGCAGCCTAAAACAAGGTTTGAATCATTTTACAGATAAATATGTATATCAATAATACAATCAATAATGCTTATTGAAAGCATATAAAGTTAAGACACATTAAATACACAGAAAAAAACAAGCCAATCAACTTTATGAAATACTAAAATTAGGAGTTTTATACTGCAGTTTGCATCTTAGTTTTCAAATAATGCACCTTTTTCAGCTATTATACGCAAGACAGAAAAGAAAACAATTTATAGTGATCAAAATAGCAATATTGCCACTCTGACATCCAAAGTTTCTTCCTTTTTTTTCTGTCTCTTTTGATAACAGTGATTTATGCTCAACAGATTCAAATATTAAAGAGATGAAATTGCGAACTCACTCAATAGTAAAAGTTAAAAATTTCATTCTGTATCGAAACTAATAGCTCGTATACGAGACAACACAATAAAAAAGCAATAACTTAAAATGATATTTTTTTGAAATCTTACCACATAAAATGTTACTACATTTATGCATTTTGTGATTGACATTCTTTCCTCATCTATATAGCATCCAATGAGATAATATCTCTTGCAGGCAATGTATCTCTTTTCAGGATTCAATTACTGGCTTAACCACCACACAATTGTGGTAATTATGAGAGGAACAGCTAATCAGCAGATTAATAATCCTGCATTGGCAAAAGTAGCAACTGCATTGTAATTAATGCACACATTTTTGAGAGCCACATTTTTATAGATTGACTAAAATAAAGTGTTATATCATAGTATGTTAAAACTGTTTAATTAGTGACATACTATGATTGGCAATTTGTTTTGTGGCGAAAGTAACTGGGACCATAACATCTAAATAACTAAAAATAACAAGTAATAAGTTTGGTTTGTTCTCTGCCTTTTGTTATTAAAAACTTCAAGTCTGACTTAAGGAGGGGGGGGGGGGAAATGAGCAGGAAACCAAATAAGAATTCTTAATTTTCTAAAATTCACAATCAGCACCATAAGCAAAACTCTTTCAATAGGTGACTTTAACAATTTTTTTTTAAATTTTTTAAGGTAACTTTAATAAAAAAAAAAATTAAAAAAAAAACCAACAATGTAAAAAAAATTACCTGTTGTGCCTCCAGCTGGCTTTTTAGTTTCTTGACCATTTCTTGTTCAGCAACAAGAGAGTCTTGTCCTATTTTGACTAAAGAATTTAATCTTATCATTTGTGATGAGAAGTCTTTACTAATTTTCTTTTCCTTCTCTAGCTTGGATTTTAAATCTTCTACCTCCTAAAATTGTTATAAATAAAGCAAAGATAAATTATACAAATCTGCATTAAGTTTTAAAACATACAAGAAAAAAATATCTAAAAAGACAAATAAAAGTGTATTAATATATTGATCAATTCTTATTTGGAAATATACAACTCTCAAACAAGCTTTCTTAGTACAATTCTCCGAGATTTTAACCCATGAATGCAACTTAAATTAAAGCATAGATTCGTGTTTAATTTCTTTTAAATCATGTTAAAAGCACCAAAATTAAGATAACTGTGTGGTAAAATCCCCCCCCCCTTCAAAAATATATTTTCATTGGTGGCTCCTCTTAGAAAAATTTTTGAAAAATCAGCAATAGTTTCAAAAACTTCATAGATATGCATTGAAAGATTTTAAAAATATAGTTAAATGGGCGATATATTCAAGCTGAAACTTGTACAGAAGTTTGGAAATATAGATTGGCTTCTTAGAAAGTAGAAAAAAAAAATAAGTGTGCTTTATTTACAACAGAAATTGAATGTTTTAGAGTATAGGACACCTAGCCTCCCATTTACAGGACACTACTAAACATCAACAGGTCAAATAAAGAGTCTGCATCTAGAGACACGAATGAAAAATAAACAAATTAAAGTTAATTCTGTACACATTTATTCCACAACCAACATAAGTTAGCTTAATGAAAGTTGAGATTTCTGAATTGTTTCAAAAACTTTGGAAACTTTCCAGGTGAAGACAACAAATTGGAAAATGTTAGTATGCCTCTATGTGAAAGATCATTACTTGTAGCTGGACAGTGGTGGCGATTGGGTGAAAAAAGTTAAGAGGCCAAAAATTTACTGATATCTAGAAGTACTTGGGAGTATAGGGGTAAACAACAAAATTAAAAACCGGTCAAGAGGTTATTTCCAAAATTGCTACACTTTCGCAGAAAAGTAGAGTTTGCTTCCAATGGATTCCATCCCATGTTGGAGTATTTGGCAATGAGGAAGCAGACGTGCTTGCGAAAGAGGGAAGTGCTCTTCCTTCTGCAACCTCTAGTGAACTCTTCACATCCGAAATATATTCTATTCACAAAGCTATAGCAAATTCTGCTTGGAGAAATCCTCCCACACATGATTGGTATGCCGGGAACCATCCTGGTCTGTCTCTACAGTCCGTAGGCACAAGATCCGCTCAGACTGCATTGGCCAGGTTGAGTAGTGGACACATTAAAAGCTTAAAATTCATCGATAAGGAAAAGGCTCTTTCTTCTTGCCCTTGTTCCTGTCCTGCTTCTCCTGCCCATATCATTAACTGCATTGGCACCTCTGCGAGGCAGCTGTGGAGTAGGGAGGGCAAAGGACTTGTGGAGTTGTTAGAGCGACATGGTGTCATGGACCTGGTCTAATCTTGGGCGAGGGGGACATGAAACAACAACAAAATTTAAAAATTTTGTTTCAAAATTAGCTAGCTTTCCTGAATATTATTGTTTTTTTTACGATTCCTATTTTTAAACAGTTAAAAAGAAATAATTTTTCCCAGGAAAGTATAGGGAGACTGCCTCCCCCCCCCCTCGTCCCCATTACTCACTAACACTGTAGATGGAAGATTAATAAACATGTTAACAACTGAAAATGATATTTGGAAGATGATGCATGATAAGTAGATATCTAATTAACTAGAAAATCGAGATTTCCCATCTAATCTGATGTGTTTAAATAGATATATATGCAAGAGAAATGTTTAACATTGATTGAAAACAAATAAAATAAACATATGTATTATGACAGGAAATATTTTTTTTATCTACATATTATTTACATATTTCTTTATTCAAAAAACCTCTTGGTAAACAACATTCTGCGTGAAGTATTTTTCGTTGTTTAACAATTTTACTTGTATTTCAGATGTCTTTGTGTAAATTTTAACGTTGCCAAACAATATTACCCAATTATATCATCACGATTGCACCAAATAATCAGATGCATCGTGGCATCCAAACTATATCACGTGCATGATACACCACTGACATAATTTACTACTTTCTATTAAAAATGGAAATTTGAAATATATGATTAATATAATTTAAAATTTCTCAGGAAGTATTGATCACAGCGAGATAAATTTTACATCAATCGACAGAAAATTTTATTTCACTATTTTAGAGCTATTAAATTTGAAATTAGAATGACAATTACTCTTTTAAATTTAAAATTACTGAAATTTAGGTTCTATAACAATGAAATAATGTTGTTTAACGTCTTGCAGTGCTATGGCGCGGGTTTTATTGTTGGTGACGAAAGAATGTTACCAAAGGATCTGGGCTATTATATTAGTAATACACTTGGTGATCACTTCAAATACTCCTCTCTTACCACTGATCTGCCACCTTGCATAGAATTGAAAACTGAATGCTATATTAAAAAAGGAGCTCAAATGTTACAGATTCACATCCCCTTTCCAGGTGGAGAGAAAAAAAAAATAATGTCTCCATTTTAGACTGAAAAATTGCTGTAGCCCCAAATGTAACAATAAATGCAAATACAGAACATTAATTAAAGATAATATCAATTTAAAACAGTTATTCAACAAGTTTTAATAAAATGTTTTGATGTCAAGCTAATTTACTCGAATATTTCTGATTACAAAGTTTGAAGAATCCGAAATAAGAAGGCTTTTTTGCAACCTACAGATTCCTTCTTCAAAAACAATCCAAATAGGTTTGATATCTGGAATGATACTAAATATTCATCTACAAGTGCATTTTTAACAGAATTATGTAAAAAAAATTGCAAAAGTGCAACACATGAATTAGCAAATAACCCACTTTGGTACAATAAATATTGTATGTATGATTATCAATGGAGTCGGTACATGCTTGCAAGACGCATCAAGCATGCCAATGCAATTTCCTGTTGGAACCTATTGTGCAACTTGAAGAAAGAAAAAGATAGTGCAGCACAATGCAAAACACCATGCAATTAAATGTTAAATGGCATACTCAGTTACATCCGCCTTTCACATGAATTCTCATAATTTGACCTCGTTAACTTCAAGTCTTTTATACTACTAACCTGCTGTAGATGTTCAACACTCTTCTTTTCTTTCAGAAACTCTTGTATTTGTTTTTCTTTATTTTCTAATTGGTCTCTAAGATTTATACAATTTTTCTGAACCTGAAATATGATAACAAAAACATAAGTAACAAGTAAAAATGCAAAAACGACTATGCAGTAACTTGATTTATAAAAACATTTTAATTAAAACTTCGTTAATATATCGCCAACATTCAGGCAGAAATCACTAAGTCCACAAAAATCTTTTGACAGGACTACTGCAGTTAATTAGAACTTGCAACTAATTATTTCGTGATAGAAGCCTGCTACCTACACATCAGTAAGTCAACCATAAGTGCTAGAAATCATTAAAATAATTTTTGCTATTTATCATAAGGGCTGAAAATTAAGTTTAAACTGACCACATCTCAAAACTATAGTTTTAGATTCTGTGACTTTTGCTGAATGACAACGATATGCACCTGACAAAAATTAAAACTCTTAAATCAGATATATAAGCAAGAAATTATCAAAAGAGGAAACTGTTGTGTCAAGTTCCTTTCTGTCTTCAATTCTCAGCTAATCTTATAGAAATACTGAATGGATTTACATGAATATACAGGGTGTCCAACAAAGGACTCCCTCATTTTAAAATTAAATAACTCGGCAACGGAGATCGATAGAAGAACGAAACCAGTGATATGCTTAGTCTGAAAGCCGTAAAAATCTGATACAAAAGTTTCAAAATTAGTTATAAATGTTGCCGACAGGTGGCGCTGTACGTTGCAATCACAGTTCAGATTTCGAGAAGAAAGCTATAAACTGTCATTTGCAAGTAATCGTTGCAATCACATCACAATCGATTCAAATTAGGCATTTTTCGTGCTTGCCAAGGACAGTTTATAGCTTTCTTCTCGAAATCTGAACTGTGATTACAACGTACAGCGCCACCTGTCGGCAACATTTATAACTAATTTTGAAACTTTTGTATCAGATTTTTACGGCTTTCAGACTAAGCATATCACTGGTTTCGTTCTTCTATCGATCTCCGTTGCCGAGTTATTTAATTTTAAAATGAGGGAGTCCTTTGTTGGACACCCTGTACATAAAATAAAAGCTATCAAGAGTAATTTACCCATACTTAATGTGAAAGCGTGTGAAGTATATGCATGTAAGTATGATTAAATACTTCATAAGAAAGATTTTCAATCCTTCATACCTAATTTGTAACTGATTATTTAATTTCTTAAAATGCACATCATACCTTAAGTCAACTATAAGAAATGTTGTCAAATACAATAGGAATAATTCAGTTTTCCAATGTTTTATTAGGGAAAATTAAGCTGCCACACAAGTGAAAAATGCTACGAATATAATAAACTAGCAGTACATGAATAGCATTGCCCATGGAATCAGAACTTCAACAAAATGAAGAAAGAAAAGAAAAAGAAACGCCCACAACGGTACGAAAAAGTTTTGAAAACAAAAGATACACATTAATTTTCCCACTTATTTTTCTTCACGATAATGGCATTTGAATGGTAGTAAAACAATAAAGAGTACGTTAATCCTATATTAAAAAATTTCAATGTGAAAATCATTATATAAAAAAGCCCAGAATGACACACACAGACATTTCCTTTTATAAGTTTAGATTTATCATTGTCATGATTTTACTTTAATATTACTTCGTTTTTTTATAATGAAATGAATGAAAATTTAAAAAAAAAAAACATACTTTCACATTTTTATGATAATCATGCTTTGAGGTACAGTATGCATAATGTTTAATCAAAAATAATATATATATATATCTGTAAAATTTGCTTTATTTCAGCATTAGCATTTCATGATTTCAGTCAGAACGTTCCAGTGTTACTTTACGACAAAACATAAACAGGGAATAAATCATGGCTGTTTTTTTCTCCGCCAGATGGCGTAGTCTAGGCAAAACCATGACCTTCAGTATAAGTAGGTGTATCTCGTAGGTCATGGCAAAACAGTGTGGTTCTTCACTGTAGGCATTCGAGAAAAATTCTCTGATCCCATCAAGAAATAAGTTAATTTAAAATTGGAGAAATAAAATATTTTAACCGCTCTTGTTTTAAATCGGAGAAAAATAATTTACTACCTAAAAAATTTGAAAATGATATCTTTATTAGAATGTCAAATGCAAGAGTTTTAAGAATTCCACATAAAATTTTTGAAAAGTGACTATTTTTTAAAAAAATTCCCAAAATTCAGTAAATTAGGTTGGACATTTGAAACAAACTTCATTAGAACAGAAATCGTTTGCCCTTTCTAATGTATCTATTTTTTTGGTATAATTATCCAAAATCATGCTATCGAAAAAATAGTGCAAAAAATCATCCAAAACAGCAGAAAACATTAAATAAAAAATTTTCTAGATAAAATTTTTAAATTCCAGCTTCGAGGTGCATTGAGTCACCATTACGACCACCTGTGTGCCAAATTTCACAGCTGTAAGCAAGATAGATTTGTCTAGACATCACACACAAACACTTCCTTTTATTTATAAGTACAGATAAGTTCACATTCTAACTATTAGTCGGCAGTAAAATTATAAAAGTGATACAATCATGTAAAAATGTCACACTGCAACTGTTTTAAAACAAACTAAGCATACATATCATTTTCATCAGAATTTAAAAGAGATAACACAAAAGAAGCACACATTTCTGCTTAAATGAAAGTTGAAAAAAATGTGCAAGAAACCAAAGACTTGAATAAACAAAGAAACCCCCATTTCCATGCATAAAACACAAAATGGTTTTAAATTACCATTTACAGAATAAAAACTCTTATTGATAACAAAATTGACAAGAAATTATCTAAACAAGATATCTAGATTTTAGATAACTACAAGTTAGCATGTTTGATTAATAAAAAACGTTAACGAATCAAAATTTTAAGAGTGCAATGTAGTGACAAGTCAAAAATATTTTATTTGCATACCTCTTCATATTTCTGCTCTGCATGCGACTTTTCATTTTCTGCACTTTCCAAAGTGCTCTGTAATTCTTTTAATTTTTCTTGCAACTAAAAATGAGAGTCGTGATGTTACTATATATTTACGAAAACATTGGTGTTTGAGTGAGATTAAATTATTTTCTTTGCGAAATTAAGAAGCGTTTTCCATAAAATGAAAAATCAGTGAATTGAAGATATAAAAGAAAATGGAAAACCCGTCGAAATGAGAGAGAAAAAAAA
>BGPR01005075.1:0-15609 GCA_013235015.1 Araneus ventricosus
ATTCAACCAGCTTACAAATAACATCGCAGAAAAATGAATTCAAACGGGTTAAAAAGTGGTTTCTTTCTGTTATGCGCTAGTGAATTACGAAGTACTTTTATTTTTCATATAAATAAACCCTTGTGGCAAATAATTTAAAACCATATTAGATTGATATTGTACGAAAACAGAAAGAGAAGTATATAATAAACTTTGCAAAACACGGGTCTTGAAAGTAATAGGATATAATATTGCATTGCCTCTAAAAAACTATTCTCATCTCTGTTTTCTTTCGAGAAACAAATAAAGGTCTGTTTTCAAAAACTGCTCCACAATTGCCGGTTCTTAATAGCTGGAAAAATGAAATACCGTCTACACTAAGTGAATTTTCCTTTTTCATTGTAAACAAAGTAAGTTAAGACATTTTTTATACATAATAGCTTTATTTGAAACCCTTACATAATTGCTATTTGCATTCCAAAGCAATCTTTCCACTTTTTACACTTTTCTGCAGTCAAATATTATGCTTTCTGGTGCAAATCGATGAAATAGTTTCACAAAAATTATCAAAGTTCCGCACATATTTCTCTATGATTAAAAACATACATGACTCCATGAATATTATAACAATTGTGTGTTAGTCAATTCTTTTATACTACTTTCCTAAAAAAATGATTATATCTATGTTTACCTTTTGAGTTAAACTATTTTTCTACCCTTCAAAGTTATCTGCTTTTGCCTTATTTTATAATTAGCTTAATATTGCAGTGAGTTTCTCTCTATATTTTTTTAAAAAGCCTTCTTTATATCTAAGTAACTTATATGGATGTAAAAAAGATTAATGTATGCTATTTGTTTACAGTTCTTTGAGAATTATCCGCTTCAATTATGACAATTATGGTTGCAAGAACTAGTCAGATTAAGTTCTTAACCTTCGGTCGGGCGCAATGCAAATGCTAAAACGATCGGGCGCAACTCATCTGTGAGATTAAAAGTTAAATATTTGCTTAGGCTTAATAGGAGAAGCTTATCAAATTGAACTATTTGGACATGAAAAGCTATATTGGGGTTTTAAAATAACCTTTTTTTATTTCCTTGTAATTTCAACTTGCAAAATATCCAGGAATTCAGGAGGGAGTTGGCGTTTGCTTTCCCGTAAAGCTCCTTAACAATGACAACTGTTAGCGTTGAGGTTCTGAAATAATTCGACATTTTTGAAACAATATATTGGAAATAACGATCAATATTATTGATTTAGAGACTGGGACGCAGGTATACGAAATTTTGCAGGTATATAAAAATAATTTGTGAAAAATTTTGGAAATGAAAAATGCAAACGTAGTCGGGCCAATTCATCTATCAGATTATCGTGCCCCCCCCATGTACATCAAAACACCAATAGAGAAAAAAAAACCCCACGATATCCTGGGGTGAGCGGCAGGGAGGCACAAAAGAATATGGGTGCTTCTTCTCACAGAAAAAATGAATCCGACGGAAGTTTAATATTAGAGCAATAAATGATTCCCAAAAAGAGCAATAAATAATTCCTTCTGTTTTCCCAACCTTATCAGTATTTTTCTTATTATTTTTATAATATTGTAATCAATAAAACTTTTTAAATGATTTGTCTTTTATACGTAAAGATATTTCTTCAAGACTTCTGATTTATCCTATTTACTGAAATGCAGAAATGCTAACTATGCTGAGAGATTAAATTTAAACAATATAGGTGCTTCAGTGAGCAAACGTTCTATGCGAATAGCTTTCAATTAATGAGCATGGTAAAGGAATCGTAAGGGCAATTTGAAGAGAGGTTTCATCATCTCAAATTCTTCAAACATGCGATAAACTATTAATCCAGGAACAGGCGAGCTGGGTGTGACATACCTGCGCCCATCTTTTGTTATGTCAATTTCCCGACCCCTCATTTAACAGTGGACGACTCTCGGTATAGCTGAATGTAGGTTCATGAATGGATGGACCGGGTGAGTAGGCGAATTCTAAAAATAGAAATTCCGGTATTTTGTGTTTCGGGTATATTATACCCATTGCGCTCATCCTTGACACTCAGATTTTTTCCATCATGGCAGTCAGACGCCTTGTCAATATGGCACGTTATCTCACGTAGGACAAAGAAATGAAGCGTTTGAGAACTTTGCTTTACACAGTTTCGATGGATGAAAAAAGTTTATTTGATGACGAAGAAGAAACTAATGATGATGAAGAATATAATAGTAATCATGATTCATCAACAGACGGTGACACAGATATTGAAGTAGATATCGATTCGTCAAATTAAAATGACTTTTACGTTGGACGAGATAAAATAACAACATGGAAAAAAGAGAAATCTCGAACTAATGTACGAGTTTCTGCAAAAAATATAATAATGAAACTTCCTAGAAACATAGCTAATTCAAGATATGTTAGTACACCGCTAGAATCTTGGAAACTTCTGATGTCTGATGAAATGGTGCAAGATTTAGTGAACTGCACAAATATTAACATTGCATCGATTTCCGATCGTTTTCCACGAGAAAGAGATGCTAAATCTACAACTGAAGCTGAACTGAAAGCGTTTATAGGACTTTTATATATTTATGGTGTGCACAAATCGTCTCATGTGAACATTACTGATCTTTGGGCAACAGACGGCACTGGAATCGAGATATTCCGCACTACTATGACACCAAAACGTTTTATTTTTCTACTCAGATGCATCCGTTTTGGTGACATTCGTAATCGTTAGAGCAGAAAAGATATTGACAAATTAGCTCCAATAAGAGAATTTTTTGAAAAATTTGTTGATAATTGCCAGAAATGTTATAACGTAGGAGATTACGTGTCCATAGATGAGCAGCTGCAGCCATTTAGAGGCCTTTGCCCATTTAGGCAGTATATGCCTAAAAAGCCAGCAAGATATGGAGTGAAAATCTTTGCATTGGTGGATTCGAGAGTGTTTTATACTTGGAAAATGGAAATATATACTGGGCTGCAACCACAAGGGCCATTCATAACAGTCCTGGTGGCGTTGTGATTGTTTGACGTCACCCATGTCTGAATCCGGAAGAAATTTGACAGTGGACAATTGGTACACGTCGTATCCACTTTCCCAAGAACTTTTGAAGAAAAAATTTACTGTTGTTGGAACTCTATGAAGGGATAAAACGGAAATTCCACCAATACTTTTGGATTCAAAAAAGAGAGAAGTCTGCTCTTCTTTGTTTGGGTTTCAAAAGGATACAAACCTTGTGACATACGTGCCAAAGAAAAACAAGAACGTACTTTTACTCTATATAATACAGAATGACAATACAATTGATTCATCTTCAGGGGAATCTAAAAGGCCTGAAATAATAACCTTTTATAACATAACAGAAGGTGAATTAGGTGTTGTCGATGAAATGGCTGCCTCATTTTCAACTTCTCGAAAAACTAAACGTTGGCCGATGGTTATATTCTTTTCTCTACTCAACGTTGCTGTTATACATGCGAGAATAATTTTGCTGTCCACGAAAACTCCACCATCTCAATATCAAGGTAGACGCGCTTTCCTGAAGCATTTGGGTTTCTAGCTTATCGAAGATTACAGAGAGAGAAGGAGCCATCAAGCGATACTTCTAAAATGTGTAAAAGAAAAATTGAACCCAGAGAAAGAAAATAACCCCCTAATAAGAAAGCGATATAGATAGAAAACGTAGAAAAATAGTGAAAGGGTTCAGTAAAATAAGAAAAACCAATGAAAAATGTCTAAAACATATGTTTTCGTGGTAAAATATCAGATCTTATCGACTTGAGTGACCCTAGAATTTACAACATATGCAATAACACTAATTCTGCCAAAAAGAAAATCATGAACTTATGAAATAGTCTCAACATTAATAAAATTCTTTCCTCATTTCACGATCTTCTGATTAATGGATTTAAGATGTAAGTAAAGGATTGCTTATCAGAGCGATGTCGGCGCGAAGTATAATCTTCGCAGTAGGGTCACTCAAGTAGATAAGGTATGATATTTTACCTAGAAAACGCATCTTTTAGACATTTTTCACTGGTTTTTCATATTTTACTGATTTCTTTCACTATTTCTTCACGCTTTCTACCGTTATCGCTTTTCTACTTAATCTTCATCTTTCCCAACATACTGCACTACTGACATTTTTTTGTAAGTTTTCATATGTTGTTTTCAATTAAATCTACTGGTATCGGATAAGGAACGTTTTAGAATTACAGTACAAAAAGACGTTAAATATAATTATTTAAAAACATAAGGAAATAGGAATTAATTTATTTAAAAAAATAAAATCTTCTCTTGATTTCCTTTATATAATAATAACCAGAAAAGATAAATGTCCTGCTGTAGCATACGTTCTCTATAATATTAAAAGCATTGCAGTTCTTGATATTTTCTTAACGCTGTTTACCAATTATTTAGTTATCACATGGTATTTCAAAGATAAAACATTCCCTATTGGGGTTGAGTTCACGTTTTGATTTGATCCGAAATAAGGTGAATGAAACTGCCTGAAAAGCAAAGAATCTTCTAATTATATTAAAATATGTTTAATAAATTATTATTATATGCAGATAAAATTATGCTGCATTGGAAAATGAATATTATTTCAGATTATTAATTTTCCGCTCTTCTTCCTAGAACACAACCTGAGGAAAATTCGAAATGTACTTGAGGAAGACAGAGAAGTTAAAAATATTCCTTCTTCGTATATTTATATACTATCGTATCTATATACTTTGTATATTTATATTTTTTATTCTATCCAGAAGAATATTTTCCAACCCTTGAAATTAGCTATAAATAATATATATTCGATTCTCTACAAGAGACAAACACGTTAGTTCTATCATTCGTCAGAAGTTAAAAAATGATATTGTCTTAAATTTAATTCTATCATTTTTGCATAAATAACAGTCTTTATCAATTTTTTGCTCTCTTTGTTAGTTACTTTACCCTAAGAATTTAAAAATATTTTCTAGTGAATTGTGGTTCGGGGAGTTTTTAACAACACGAAGTAGCGTGGGATTCTGTAAAAACGCTGGAAGTGGCAAGAAATATTAATATTCTTCACCGTCGTGTGTATTTTTTCAGTCTTGTAAAAACATTTGTTCTTGTGAAAAACTGCAAACCAAAGAGGAAAAATAAAAATAATAACGTTCCTTGTTTGCAGTGTAGGAAATGAGCCGAGGGGGATTTCTTTTGTATAAATTACAAGCATATTCTTTTAATTAAAAAAAAACAAACTTAAGATGGGAGAACTATATCAAAGAAATTAAATCACACTATCCCTCCCCTTCTGGAAAAAAAATCGGGCAACTGCTATGTATTTTTTGAATGAACAATACGTCCGCTTTCTTTCTTTTTTTCATGCTACAATTAAAAAGACATAACAAGAACTGTTTTGTGTTCTTCAACAATTGCAAATTTTGTCTCACTTCTTCTTTACTTAGGACGTAACGAAACAAAAAAAAATGAAATTTTTAAGGAAGTGGGAAGTGGTATTCTGGATAATCAGGGAAGTAAATATTATAAATTAATTACTTTTAAAACTCGTTTTCATTCTCGAAACTAATATTTGCAAAACGTGATATTTTTCTAAATAACATCAAGAAAAATGAAAGAAATGTGTATTTATGAACTTAGTTGAAATTCGAAGAATCCTTTATTTGAATTGCATACAGCTTACTAGACTGAATCGCAGTACAAATTATCAATTGATCGAACTATTTTTTGAAAGCGAGTGAAAATTATATATTTTAATATGCAGTTAGAGTTCCCGTCTCAGCCGAAGCCATCCGGAACTCCTGATAGGGCAACATGAAGCAGTCCCGCTCAGCACAAGTCAGCACTTGGCGGGAGCGGAATTTGGTTAACCGACGCGTCACCAAAATCCTCAGATGCAAGCGCAATTACACAATGAAACCTTTAAAGACTATTAAAGAAAAATGAAAAAAAAAAAAAACGCCACACATCAATCAGTCAGTCAAATTCGCCGAGCGAGAATCGAATAAAGATTTAACTATATTAATTGCGTAAGTCTTAAAACCTGGTAAATGGACAAGTTCATGAATTTCCTTTTCTAACCAACTTTTGGGTAGTTTGTCTCTTTGTTGAGCCCAAACTGTACATTCCATTAGGACATGTTTAATTGTTTCTTCTTCTCCACATTGGCTTTTACAATCTTTACCAAACATTCGATTTCGGAAAGCACCAAATATCCCATGTCCTATTATATTCTGATTTTAAAAGAAGTCGGCACTGAGTGTATATATATATATATTGTCATTTTTTGAAAATTAAGTGAATGGATCTGATAGACTAAATTATTCCGAAAGACTTATAGATTTAAAATTCCAAGCAACGCTTTTGAAATGTTAACTGATCTTGAGCTATTGAAGACTGCAGGTAAGTTTCGATGGATTTTAGATTACCAAAGTTAGGAATAGAATTCATGTGTCTTTCCATTTTATAGTGGTTTGAAAGATAAGCGCAATTATTTTGTTTTGTTTTTGGCACCTCTCAGAAATTAGTGCCCTAGGACATGTGCCTGTCTGCCTTATCCTGTGGGGGGCTGTGCTGGATCAATTACTTGTACTTTCAGTCTGTTTTAATAAAGAAAATAAATTGCTAAACCGTAACAGTTAGTTTAGATTGGTTACATCCAAAAAAATATGCAATTGATTCTTTTATTTCAAGCATCTCATCTGAATCAGCCATTATACAAACTAGTACTTGAATTATATTGCTAACATGATTTCCTATATTGTATATATATATATGAGTGGGCTATATATATATATATATGAGTGGGTGTATTTTTTGCATGTTCAGTCAGTAATAAAATTAGGTATGAGATTTTATTAACAATGTTGATTGATTTTAAATTGTATATTTGTATTGAATTTAAAAATTTACTTGCTTTCAATATTTGTTTGTTTCATTTAAATAAGGGAGGAGGTGCTGAAATTAGGCCCTTAAAATAAGCCTTGAAAATAGTACTAATTATTATAGTTTAGTGAGATAAATAGTGAGTCATGTAAAAATACCAAAAAATGAAATCTTTAACATCATTTTTTCAAGCTGCAAATAAACTACAGAAAATATCACACAAGCTTTCTATAAAATAAGTCCTATAAAATTACCTCACAGTAACTGCAGCTATACTGTATATACTTCAGAAAATGTACTTCTGAATTAATGACTATAAAATTACTTGCCATTACTTGCCATGAAAAACTACAGTCCATTTTTAGCTGGGTTTTGACACTGTCAGGAAAAGCAAATTTACTGCAGTATTACTACACATTTAAAGTCTCGTTATTTCTGGAATTTATCACTGTAAAATTATTGCACATAAACTACAGTATTTTTGCAGATAATATCTCATGGTATTGTTGGAATAAATTGCTTCACATTAGTTCCAAATTAATTGAAGTATTTTTACAGTCGAGATTGCACTACAGAAAATCTAAGTGATTGTAAAAAACATAAAAACTACTCTACTTCTGTAGAAAAACTACAGTCCATTTTTAGCTGGGTTTTGACACTGTCAGGAAAAAGCAAATCTTGTTTTCATCTAAAGCATTGAAATGCCAATTTAATACGCATGCTTGAGTCTTTATGTTTGTGCAAAACTTCCCACATAGTTATGTTGTATATATATATATATATATACATCTGTGTTTGTATGTGTATTCCGTTATGGCAAAAATATTATCAAACAAACTTCAAACTAACTTATTGAGCCACGTTTCATCATTGATATATTATTAAACATTTTAATTAGCTACATTCATTATTGTTATATTGTAAATATAATAATAATAGTTATAATATATTTTTTAATATTATTTGAATGTTGTATAGTAACTATTTTACTCCTAATTTTATTATTTAATTTCCTGTTCAATTTTTTTGGTTTCCTTTGTATTTCTTTTTTATTGAAATCTATGTTAAAAGAAATATTTTATTTTTACAATGATACTTTTACAATTTTGGGAAGAGTTTACTATATGTTTTTCTAAATTTTTCTTAAAAAGTAATTCACGTTTTATTTTCTTCATCATTTTTTTATTTAATCAAACTTCATTATTTCTCTGACTTATATGCTACTTTTATTGAGTTAAATTTTTCGAACTCAAAATTGTTAAAACATCTAAGTTCGTATTAAGTTCTATTAATATTATTTGTTTCCCAAATTATGTTATTCAAATTATAAATTAGTATTTTTTTTTTTTGGTTTTCAATAAAGTTTCGCGCATATCCATCCAATCGACAGGGAGTCGTTCTGGCTCCAAGTTCAGGGGTATGCGTCGTGATAAAGATTAAGTTAGGCAACAAAAGAGATAACCTGTAAAAAATTGAGAGAAAAAATGAGTTTGGTAATGAAAAAATTGAAGATGAGCGGTTACAAAAGTTTTCCTTTCTTCTATAATATTATTCATATAAAATCGCGCAAAGCGTTTCTTTAAAAGTGTTTTATTTTAACTATACAAGTAGATGTCATATTAATGCACATTAAATCTTGCCGTTATTATCAGGTCAATTGTGATACAGCTATACTGGTTGTGTTTTTCTTTGAGCGTTCTGAAAATGTGCAACCATTTTCTAAAGTGGAACTTTGTAGAACAATAAAATATCGGAAACAAAAATTGTTGATTTAATTACAGCAATGCCAATCGAAAGGAAAATACATTTACAACATATACGTAATATATATCATTCAGGGTTATGTTTTAAAGTGATAATACATTTAGTGCAACCAGTTAGAGAATCTGAGTTTAGTTTTGTTTTTATTGTAAGTAAATCATTTTAATATTATAAATACTGTGTCAATTATCTGTTAAATATATAATTGATATTTTTTCTGAAAGTGATTCATTTTTTAAATGGACCCATAACAGTTTATTTGACTAGAAATCATAAAAACAGAAAGCTATTAGTAATTTAAAAACACTTCTATGCTTTATTGGTACCTATTTAACATTTCTACGAAACGAGTCACTTGGAATAGCTTGTTTACATTCGGTTTCGAAGTAAAATTATTTTTATTATTTAATTAGTTGGTACTATTACTTTATTAATTTAAACTTCAATAACGAATTTTTGCTAATTATTCTTTGTAAAAGACATAGTAACAATTTAAAAACATTTTCGGTGTTAAAGAGTAATTGTTAGTTATTTATATCAAAAGATTCAATTTCAATAATTTGTCCTCATTCAACTTTCGATAATTTATTTTTATTATGTAACTAGCTGTTACCCGCGACTTTGTGCGCGAAGAATTTGAATTATTATTTTTTTTTAAATTCACGAATGTAAATGTTTCGTTACATGTTGAAACGGGAAATTAAAAGTTTTGACGGTTCATAATACATAATTGGACGACTAACAACAGTGTATGCTGATATAGTTAGGTAATTTGCTTATTTATGCTAACACACTTTTGTATACGAAGTTTTTTGTTTCACGTTTTTTGCACGGATGTAGAGTTTTTGTGGGCTCGTCACTACACATATAGTTGCACATGGGAAAAATATGTTTTTTCCAAATGTACGCCTGCCCTTTTGAGTGTCTGGCCCTGAGCCTGGCAAATGCTAATTTTAAAGGGAATTGCTACCTTTTGAACTTGGATGGTAAATCCTTCGGTGTTATCGGAATGCGTGAAATTAAAACACTCTCTCGTTTTCAAACACTCTCACGACGTTTGGACCTAGGTGTGCAATTTGTAACTATGAGCAGTCTCGGTACATCGAGGTTACGTATCAATAGTACTGGCACACCGACTTTTAATCTCAGCTTGTCGGAAGCTACCCCTGACAATTCTAAGGAGTTGAAGAACTTGTTATCTGTTATATGAAGAAGTTGATGTTACTTGTTATTGCCAATTAGCGTATCTACAGATAGATATTCTGTAATACCTCCCTCCATTTGTGACATTTTTTTTATTTATCCGACCTAAATTTTCATTAGTCAGTGCCAAAATGACTAATTCAACAACCATTCTCTATTCCTTATATAATCTCCGTTACTGTAAATTACATCATTGTACTCAATGGTATCATCGACCCTTATAATCTGTGGAATATACTATCCATCATGCTATATGTCATCCACTTCTACCATTCAAAAGAATACATAAAACAAAATACTGTATCGTCGCATATTTTTCTTTAGTTATAATTAACATTAGTTTCAAAATTTTAATCTAAAAACTCTTGCAGCTATATTATATCTATCAATAGATTTCTGCCCCGCGTCAATTTATCGACATCTTCTTGAATAAAATCCGATATGGAAAAGATGCAAATATAAATAACTAAAATTAAATAGACCGCAAACTCGAAAAATGAAAATCAAGCGTCGAGTTGAGTAATTTCAGTCATTATTCCGTAAATAAATGATTTGTTTATTTTCTCAGGAAGATCACATAATCGCAGCTTTCTTTACGATGACGTGATGTTTGACATTAAAAATAAGTTATTCCGCTTGTAGTTTAGCCGTGAAAACGTAACAAACAGACAGACACACTTTCTCATTTAATATATTATTAAGGATTTATTATTCGTTAGGAAACGCAGGTAAAAATGACAGGTGATATGAACTGCAGTGATTTTTTAATCTAATTAAATAAGCTTCAGAATTCTTTAAGAACCAATGAAAACATTGCCAAACGATATTTGAAAAACAATAATGACAAAGTAATTACACCGTTGCCTAGCAACTCATCAGTATCAACTGTAGTATCATTAAATTTGATTTGTTTTAAAATTGTCTGCGAACTTTTTATTACATTTTTAAAAATTAATAAAAATTGAAGGGAAAATGACACAGATATAAAACTGATATCATTAAAAAGGTAAAATTTTGAACTTTAAGATGGTATAAAAGTAATTTTCGGGGGATAATTTGCTCCTAACTTACTTCGTAGAAACGGTTTCGGTTACTTTTTAATTAACTGACTGTTTAATTAACTTTTGCGCTTTGGAAAGTTGACAGTAATCTTCTCTTTGCCTTAATTAATAAGTGTGAAAAGTTTAGTTGATATCAGTGCTGTGGTTTAGGAGGAGATGTGGAACATAGATACATACAAACATACATACCCACAATGACTTTTATTTATATTAAGATTAGCATGAACTGAAGGTTTCTTCGGTTAAACTTCAAAAATGCACATTCCCTACTTATTTTTGCTTTAAAAGTGAGAAACTGAACAAAGTACAAGACGTTATATTTAAAAAATAAATTTTAATTGCCATTCGGCATTCTTCAGGTCTAGTTTGAAAAATGAATAATAGACAACCATTATTATTTCTTATAATAATTTACATTTAACTATAATATATTTAATAAACTAGACTAATTATTAACATTCCTAATTAAACTCGGAAGCATAGTTAAGATTAAAAATGGAAATTGTATTCCGAGCCGGAAAACGTAGAATAATTGCTATTACTTCAATTTTTGACTTTTCCGAAAATGATATTCATTACTCTACAGGATAAAATAGATTTTGATGCAAAGCCTTTTTATGCAAATGAGAAAAAAAGATTTTTACTCTTTTTTAAAGACCATTAAAGAGATTCTTTAAAAATAATTCTTGAAGAATATGTTTAATTATAATAAGTGCATAATAATTTTTAAAAATTCTGTATGTATTCCATAGCAATTACTAATTCTGACTACAGATAAATCCTTTCTCGTGGTTTTTAAACATCGATATTCATTAAAATATTCTCACATGTTGAATTTATCTCACCTGCAGGTCCTTTTCGGTTGAATAAACAACATTTCCAACTATTGTAGTGACGAACTGATTTTACAGCCACATAATTCGTTGTTTTACTTTTATTAAATATTAATCAATATGGTTTATATTTTATTTCTAAATCAGAACTTTGCAGATACAGAATAATTAAATATACAGAATATAAAACAGTTTTACAACGTTTGTTTTCAGAAACATTGTAAACTGAGCTACTATATTCAAACATACTTCTAAGATACAGCGACAGGCATGGACACAGCGATTGTAAATTTTTATAATCAATAGGTTTTCTACGATCAAAATGAACTGTATTTGTAAAGATACAAGGTAGAAGTAAAAATGAGGGTTTCAGAACCCAGAATATGGACAATTTTGGCTGTAAAAAAGTAATTTTGTAACAAATATAACATTATCTATTAGTGAATATCATGTATATCCATTTTATAATAATCATTTTTCTTGTATTTTGCATGAGGTTTTCATTTTAATGTAGATTTCATTATTATATGTGTAATAAAAAAACCTCATTTAAAATGCTCAGTGAAAAATAGGAATTCTACCCAAAAATTTAAATAAAAAATAAAATAACGCTAAGCGAAAATCTACCTTGCTTGTTTTCTGAATGTTTTATCTAGAACTATAGCTTTGATGACCCATTTGGTCATCATAAAACTAAAGATCAATGTTCAGAAACTTTTTTCTTGTCTAGGAAGGTTACGTGAGTATGACACACTTAAACATCAATAAATACATTTTTCAAGCTGGAATTGAATATCTATGTCAAGTAATAGAAAACAACCAGGTATCAGATCCTGCATCAAAGTTCAAGCTATCTTACAGTCACAGCAACCAAGAAATGTTCAAAAACTTCGTATTTTGAGGTATAGGTTTGACTTACTATTCACAGATTCTGTACAGATCTGAACTACATATACCTATCCATCATACGAAGCTCCTTCTAAAAAATCAAATTTTACTGGAATAAAGTGAACTGAATAGGCTTTTCTTGAAAGCTCAAGAAGAAATATCAGTGACAGGTACTAGTACCTTCTATCAGATTACCTATTATGTTAGCGACAATTGCTAGCCAGTGGGGAGTTGCACTATTATCGAATCGTACCAATGTTAAGAAAAAAGCAGTCGTTTTCGCTTTAAAAGCCCTTTAAATTATCTTCTACAATTTCTATTCTCCATAAGTAATTCTTTGTAAAATAGGACTAATCGCTGGATTCCTTCTCGCACTTCGCTCACTACTTTTCGAAAAAAACTAGTTTAGAAAATCTTTTGACGACTATGAATTGTCAACTTTGCTGGAAAAATATATATATAAGCACGTGTGAAATAATTTTATTATAAAATTTTAATCCAGTTAAATAAGCATCCTTGTTTCATTCTTGTAAGAATCATAATGGGATTATCATTTTTCTAATACAGAGTTTTTGTTTTAGAATGCTCGTCTGTATTTCTTCAATTTCTGTAATTTATTCTAAAATGAGTAATTTGTTTTAAAAATAAGAACGATTTATGGCAGTAAATAAATATTGTATAGCATTAAATCTGACTCAAGTTTGGAGCGAGAATAACAATAGTATTCTTTTTTAGGTAAGCGTAGATTTAAACTTACAGAACACAAACATTAACACTAAAATACATTTTACATTAAAACCAGCTATTCAAAGGGTTTCAGTTCGAAGCTTTTTGTATGGTTCCCTAATTGTTTACAAGTTCTAACTGGATCCTTTTTAGCGTCGGCGTTTTGCTACCATGGTGGCGCTTAATCATGGCGCAGACTACCATGTTACAGGTGAACATTTGCTTATTATTACACTTTAGTTAGACTACTCTAAATTAAGATCCATGGGAAAATAATTATTTTTAATAACTGCTTTTAGCATTAATAGTTTTCAATTTTACTACTTTTAGAAGATGTAACTTATTTTTTCTCTCTAATTTTCTGACAGTATAAGTGAAACAATATCGTCTTGAATGAGAATGAAAAGTTATATTTGTTTCTTTTTAATGCTGAAAAAAATATTCAATTACCCTGATGTTCAGCATGAATAATACTTCTCAAAAAGATTTACTATACTAAATTCATTAAGTATAATGACTACATGACTAGCCAAGTCTTTCAAATAATCGCTCTTCTTGCAGGATGCTTTATTACGCAATTCATAAACTACATTAAATGCTGTCTATTAATCCTTGAATGTCAGACTATCTTCATTTCTTGCTAACTGAGAAAAAAAGATCTTTCAATGGAAGTTAGCTGAAATACAATTAATTGTAATTGTAACATTACTAATTCATTTTGCAATTTGTTATATTATAACCATAGATTTTGTTTTTACAGTTTATAAACAACTAAGCATCTTTAAAATATTCTGCCTAAAAACGAAGTTAATAAACACATAAAGTTAAATCACGTGTGTCTAGTTATAGATCGATTCAATCATACATTTTGATTAACAGAAATGACCGCTGAGGTCTTTCAAACAGCAATTATGTCTACTTTATTTCTAAATGAACTCCAGAGAATAAACAGTGTTTTGGACACAATCTAGAGACAATAAGATGGGAAATTCTAATTACTATAAGTACTTTTAAAATTGATGAATTGTGACCGACTTATTAATACTCAGAAATTTGTAGGCTTGGAAAATTTCCCTTTTCAAGAAGTATAGTATTTGTTTTTCTCACATAATATACTTGAGTTAATAAATCCTCCCACGCCTTCAAATGTGATTTTGAAAAAAAACTATTTTATAGTATATCTACATTACGCTGTGAAAAAATAAATTTAATATAATGAATCAAACCATTCCACATAACAATTTTACTATATATATTCTGCTACCAATTTTAATAAGACACGATTGATGAATGCTTAACACTGCTGCATCAGGGAAAACTATTTTCAGAAAGCATTTAAGCTTTATATAAAAATATGAGCCCAATATTTAAGGACAGTTGTTTATAAAGTGTGTTTGGACATCATATCAGCCAACACCTGACATTACCGGGTGTTAGAATGATTCTGTTAAGATATATGAAAAAGTAAAGTAAGCAAGAAAATTGTCTTTTTTTACGACGACATCTTCTTTTACACTATTATTTTATCCTTTCAAAACTTAATTTAAAGAGGTTGAGTTTTTTTCTCTTTAAAATTATGGAGTTTAAATATTTAGGAATTTTCAGTTACTTGAGTTCTCTCTCTACAAGATCTCTCCATTTCTTATGTTTTCCTTTACAAAGCAATGAAATACTTTCTTAACTTTCAGAAGATAAATTCCTTTTTAAATTTGGGCGAAAGAAAATAACAGCTATTTTAAATATAGTAACTCAGGAAGTGTCTCATCGGGATAGGTCTGCCTTATTTCTTGTGGCCCATTATCGATGCTGACAGTCAGGAACGAGCAGTATAGGAGCAATGAGGATTTCTTTAACCAGTTGTGAATCCCAAATTCTGATTATTACTGGCTATTACCAAAGTCATTATTTTGAGGAAGCCATGATTCTGTCAACTTTTTAAACTGTATGCTTAAATACTTTTTTATGCTTTATTCTCTAAACCATGCCAGTTTCAGAATTCAGACTTCATAAGTCTGTATATGAGTTCTTATTGTGTTGGTTGCCATTTTCCTTTTGCGAAGGCAGACAACGCTATGATGTTACGACCTTCCTTGCCGTACAAAATGGGATACATGCCACCTGCGATCCATTATACGCCACCGTTCTTTTGTACGAGATGCCACTTAGATAATAAAATTGAAATTTATCTATTCGTGTCTTATTTTTATTATGTAACTTCAGTTCCATGTTACTGAACATAATTTGGTTGAACCAG
>BGPR01005075.1:26753-99862 GCA_013235015.1 Araneus ventricosus
ATATGCCATCAAGGTTCGTCTGCCCCCACCATCCCACATTTTAGAACGAAATCGAAAAAAAAACATTTCTCCACCATACATTCTTTATATGTTTTTTCTATTTCTTTCGAAAATTGCGGTGGTGGGGCAGACGACCCTTGATGACATATCTAGACGTCATAAGATTTCATATAAAATAAAAATTATTTAAATACGTTGAGTGGTTGAGACTGGTGAACTGTCTGAAGGTTTTACCATATTATTTTAAATATATGGATTGTTTCAGCAACAATTAGATAGTGCAGTAAAAAAAATACTTTTTAGCAAATAGAAACTTTTTAGCAAACTATAATGTTCAAGTGCAGGCGAGATGGCTTGGAAGCAGGAACCAAAAGGTACCTCTTTCTACAAAAAAAATCAGCCATGTCCTGGTTCTAGTACACTTACTGAGATGTCCTCCCGTCTCTGTAATGTGCAAGGGAAGTTATCATCATTACTTCACCGAGGTTCAAAATTACAATGCGTCCGAAAATATAATTACTGTTATCTACTGTATTCAATGAATCAAATGGACATTACAATCATATTAAAAGAAATATATAGAATACATTCTCAATTCTAAACTCAAATATTAAGAATGCAGTTTTTATGTGATTTATATATCAAAAGTTTTAAAAAACTGCAAATTAAACGTAATTAAGAAAGTATAGCTAATTTTTATCTACGCAAGCGTATCTCCTCCATCAGCAAGATTAATAATATTTCTAAACATGTTTCAAGAATATCAGTTGCAGTAATTCCTTAGAAATGCTTTCTAAGGGGAAAAATATTGTCTACATACATGTTATTTCCATCGAATTGAGAGAAGTATTAGCTCATTGCCAAGTGATTAACTTAGAAATTCTATGAATCCTTCAACGAATCGTCTTCTGCCTTTGTGACAGACGATCTATCACATCGCATAAATATTTGAATTTCTAGAGAACTACGCAACATCTTATGCAGCAAAAGTCAACAAATTTCGAATATGTTTATGCTTTTGGGGAGGAAATTCATTTGTTTGTAAATCTTTTCATATAAAAAAGTGTATGAAAGTTATCTGCTAATCTTTCTTTACTACCTGTTAAAGTATGTCTATTTTTCTTACAAATCAATTGACAATTAGATACAGAAGACTCAAGGAAGTATACAGAGGAGGAGTATCATTATATTCATCTTCGGTTGCAGTTATTTATTTTTCCTTACTCAATCTATCATCATTATTATTTACTTCTTTTCATTACATTGCGGCAAATCTAATAATTAAGTCCAAAATATGTAGTTATTGCTTTTCTTCCTTTTATTTCTGAAAGAAGAATTTAAAATTATTTCATATGTATATATCCTTCAATCGAAACTGCATTGAAATAGATAAGAAACGTCTGTGTTCCCGAATGGCAACCATTATATTTAAATTTAGTTAATATTACTTAAGCATTTGAAGGGCAGCATGTTCGGAAAGATGTACTTAATTAACTGTGGTATTTAGCTTAGCATCTAAACTGAGTTGTCGCAATCTCGTTGTTTCTATATTTCTATTGAATTTATTTTTTTCTATTTTTCCAGTACTTAGTCTCATGATAAATAGATTTTTCTTTAATAATATTTTTCATTTTTCTTACACAATTACTGCTTTACATTTAAATTTATACAAAGATTGAACCTCAAACTTCTACTTAACGCAATTAGATTAATATAGTTATGAAAATAGAAAATTTCAAAAAGACATTTATTCGTTTGTTTCAACCTCCTTCTCAAAAATTTGGAAGTTATAATGAGTGAATTCACGTCTAGAAAAAAAAATTAAAAACTGAATCTTCCATCAATGGAGAAGGTTAGTTATATGATGCGCATGCATATGGATCAAAGCTGAATATTACGACTAATTTCCGGATTTTGACCTTTACTATAATCTCTCTGTATATGATATTTTACAGCTAACAACATCTCGACACGCTGAAGTATTGCTGCATCGAAATTTAACATAAATATGGACTTGTAATTGTTCGTAAGGCTGTTATATATAAATATGTTACATATAAATATCTCGAAAAATGTAAGCATCAATGATGAAAACAAATTACGGTCTAAATTTATTTTTGGGTAGTGAAAACTAATTAAAAAGTTTTAAAAACTGTCAACTAATATATTGTACTTATCTTAAATCTTGAATTTATTTCGATAATATCAAGCCAAAATTTATAATTTCATAAATGGTAAGCAAGCTATTAGATTCAGTTATGATTTCCAATGCTTGAAAATACCTTCAGGCTAAATTATTGCTTACTTTTTCCGAATAATTATTTCATGAAAATTAAAAAAAAATAATCAGCACTCTCCATGCAGTGTCAATAAGTAAATAATCCAATTCATGTTTTGTTTTCAAAACATAATTGTTAAATTAATATACTGTTTCAAAACAAACAAAATAATTATTTTAATTATCAATGAATACTGTAAGAATATCCTATTCACTGTATGGGGTTCTTCCTTTAAATGAAATTTCTGGGGCACAATAAATAAAATAAGGTCAACTAATTCCAGACATACAGTAAATATCTGCATTCATATAATTAATCTTAGTGCATAAAAATGAATTATAAACAGTTCTATCGAAAAGAGATTAATGCTGCTTCTTTGAGAATTCTCATTTGAATATAAACATCCTGAATTTGCTAAATGGGACTTACAGAGACTCAAATTCGCTCATCTAAGTCTCAGGTGCGTAAAATTTGAGGAATTATCTCGTATAATCCTCAACATGCATTATGATGTGGAGTAAAGTCTTCTTATCTAATTTATTAGAAATATGTTTGCTTTCATTTAGATGTAGTGAATGATTTGAAAATTAAGTTCATGATACTAAAAATTCTTTATTATGACAAACAGAAGTAGGTGATGACTGTATAATACAGAAAGGGAATGATTCAATGCTTATCATTCTTTGGTTTGGCCAGATTAACTCAGGAATAGAAGCCAGTGGTGGGACAAGGGCCTTTTCAATGTCAAAAACAAATTGCCGTTTCTCACAAAATAACGAATTAACCTTTTTCTCGAACAAAAAATGTAGTTAAAACTAGTTAAACGCAGTTTTAGTTTTCGAAATAAATCAGATCTGTACAGATGTGTGGGAATGCGATTTAAATTCCAAAGATATTGTTTTGTCGTCACTGTAGAAATCTTTGACCAGTGCAAGAAAAACTGAAAGGGAGAGAAAAATAAATAACAGAAAGAAAAATAAGTTATTTTCATTAATTTCCTCTTAAAAAGTTAATTTTAAATTTTGGATGTCTTTTTATGTACAATTTTACTCGAAGATACAATCAGACTTCATATTGCCTGCCAAAAAAGAAATCTGAAAATATCAGTGACGTACAAAATTTTTCTTACATATGTTTTTATCAATAAGGGGGAATAACTCATTTTAATTATTGCAAACATTTCAAATATGGTTGCAAAAGCCTATTCGATTCAATGATTTCAAGGAATTTTTTAACCATATTATAATTTTCAACGGAAATCTTTTTCTGTTTCTGAGAAACAATCGAAACACTCCATTTTCTTGTTATACGAACCCTAAACCTGAAAGATCACACAATGAACCATAATCAAATTATAAAGACACATTTGGATTATGCTTTCGATATCCTCTCGAAACTTAGCTATACTATCGGAGTCACTTTGACTCAGAGAGCCGCCTCTAACCATCATGTCTTTGATAACATGACGCATTGAGTCTAAACTAATGAACTCTGGGCCATGTTAAGAATTGAGTGCATTATAATTTTTTTCTTAAGTTTGAATGTGATAAATTTTAACAGTAATGGACACTCACTTAGGTCAAAAGACTCAGGCACTGGCTTGGAGAATGAGGTGACAGTTCAGTGGAATCGGTGTAAAAAAATATAATTTAAAATTAACATCGCCACTCTAAGCAAATCCAGTAGATTTTTAAAATTGTGTCTTAATCGTATTAACATTTTGGAAGAGGCAAACTTAAAAATATGTTTTCCTCGAATTACCCAACGTCAAGATTTTGTTCAAGAATTTGACTTACCTACTAGTTTAGATAAGTTGGACATGTTAATAGATATCTGCAGAATACGTCCACTTATTCTTTTTTAGTTCCTTAATTTGAGCTTGCGTCTAATACGTATTCCGCTCAAAATATGTTAAACAAAAGAGTATACAAGATTATACTTAAACAATCATGTAACACATTCTTAAATATTCATTAATTTTTATGTTTTAGAAACATGTACAGAATGATAACTGGAAGGGTAAATAAATAAGGAAATACTAAATAATGAATATCGAAAATTCTTACTGATAAATGAAATACTTTCCTCCATTATATTGGGAGTTTCGAAGAAGTATATTTGTATTTCTCTTTCTCTCTAAAATTCTGATTCCGAAAATAACTAAGGCAAACATCCCAGTCATCCCGTCATTCAGAAGAAAGCAAACATCCACAGATTTAATTTAAATTTATGCTTGCGAAGTTATCGGAATTAATTAAGTAAATTTTGAAACTTTTCAAAATCAAACCAAATAGGATGTTTTCTCGACAAAGACGCAAGTGATTATAAAATATTCTTCAAAATTAATTTCTGAATTTTTTGTCAGCATACCAGCGAGTAATCTGCGAAATTAATTGACTCGTTCTTCCTTTTTATATCAAGACAGAAAATCCTTTCTATCCAGCTTCTTTGTTTAACTGTCCTCATTGTACCAACTAGTAAAAAGTGAAAGGCATGTTCGAATGCATAAGAAAAATTGTGTTGGAGAAAAGTACATCTTCTTATAGAAGTCTTTTTTTGCTATATTTTATAACAGCCCAAAATGGAGAAAAAGTGATTGGATGCAAATCATGTTTGCTTTTTCCATTTCAGATAGTTTTGTAATGAATATAAATTTTCAGATTAACCCTTCAACACACGCACCCATTTTTGGAACATTAGAACACACGCGGGTTCATTTTGACCTCAAATTGTTACACATTTACTCCTTATTTTATTGGCTATTTGTAAAAATAAAATATGATCAAAGTATAAAGATATTTTTTCTTACAAATGACTTGTATTTAAGACACAAGTGCGATTTTTAATAAGAAAAAGGAAAGTTAAAATTATCTCCTTTTTCCATACCTTTTTCTTATGTTTTTTTCTCTGCTGCGCACGTTCGTCCGCTGTCGTAGCCATAACGTTAAATGTATTTGAAACGCTAGCACACTCACGGGTCAATTTGGCCCCCAACACCCCAATAAAAAGTGAGAAACCCCGTTTCACCGGTTTCTGCTGCTCTTATCTTCTTCTAGCTCCCCCATTAATGTACAAGAAGTAACAACGGCAAGATTTTAGAAATTCCTAGAATTTCTTAACAAAAGAGAAAGGGTGTGGGGGGAAGCGAAAATGCGAAATATGAAGAGACGTTGATGACGAAACTTGATCATGTAAGGAAAAATCTTTTCTATTATAATTAGAAAGCTGATAATTCAATAAACTATGATATCAAATTATATGTTTTAGGGTAATATTATTTAATTAAAAGATTAAAATAATATACCTATATTTCTTTGTTATAAAAATTCTTCAGTAAGAACAATTGATAAACTCCTGTGTCTCCGTTTAGAGTGGCAGACGTTCCAAGAAGTGCCTAGTACAAGTGACGGTTAGCATGTTCTCAAAGTAAAAGTGCCTTAACCTCAAAGCCCAATACGCAGGGTAAAGACACTTGGCTGATATTGACCTTGAATTCCGCCCACGCATGCTCCAGAAGTAAGAAGATCATAGAACATTCCACTTTCATAAAATAGAAATTGGAAAAATGTAAGTACTGTGCTGATGTCATATTTGTTGTGGCAAAGAAATTTCAGCTGCAAACAGCTCTCGATCTCTTTGAATCATAGCTCAAAGCTACGATTCACGAACTATTACAATAATTTTTAAGACATTTTCTTCCTTTTCAGCACTTTCAAGGAGATTAAGGGCAACTCAGAGCTGGTTTTGTGTTTGATCTGCAGAAAGCAGTTTCGGAACAAACTTGGAAAACGCACATTTCGTAACAAAATCATCGAAATGGATTAAACTCAACCATAGCCAAGGCTGCACTCACGTATTTTTATGCTCAGCGTAACACATATCTTGGATGTTTTGGAATTTGTCAATGCTTTGGATTTCATTACTTTCAGCATTTTTACGGCCCCGTTGGAAACATGTGAACAACTGAAACATTTGTGCCGCTCATTCAGTCTTCCCCATTAACTGTCTTCAACTTTGCATAAGTCTGACCACATTCATCGCCAAGCATTTGAGAAAATATGAAACCGATTCTATGTTCAAGTTTCTCTACCTTAAAAAATGCGATGACAGCATACCACTCACATTTTTCAAAGCTTTAAAGGCTACACTGGTGGGAAAAATTACAGGAGCAATCATATGAAGGTATATTTTCTAAAATCTCTTCAGTGAGGTGTAATAACAAATAGTTGGTTGGCAATTCAATTCGAACGTCATCACACATTTTAATCGGATACACAATATTCAACTATATGTTCGACTAATTCATTTTAAAAGAAAGATGAATTATTGCTTGATATGCAATGTGGACATCCCCACATCTTTATATGAACAAGCAAGAAACGCAGATGAAATTTTTATATTACTATTTTATAGTACTATTTTTATAGTACTATTTTTTAATTTTAATCACCCGTCATATGATTTTACTCTTAATGTATTTGCATCAAAGACAACAACGATGATAAACAGTTTAGGGGAATTCAAATTAATTTTTTTTGCAAGTTGCCATTTTTAACAAGTTTTTTCAAAAATTATATTTTAACTCTATTTTAATAAAATTGTTGGTGAAGTGTGGTAGAGGGGGCTCTTGCGCCAACAATCCATTCTAAGTTTTTGAAACATAGTTTAAAAGTTAATAATATATGTGCGTAATTATACATCGTTATTTAAGTTACAAGAAGTTTTACAAAATACTTAATAAATTCGAAGTGTAGTTTCTTTCTTTCTAAGATAATACGATAGGAACTGCTACCCAATAAATACCAAAAATTGTAAGTAAATTACTACTTATAAATCACATATTTCTTCATGTTACTTGGTCTCAGGGAAATATATTCATGTTTGCCTTCCACTTCAGAAATAAATTTGCGAAAATAATTAAGGTAAACATCCCAGTTCCAGAAATAAAAGCAAATAACCACAAATAATTCTTTCCATTTGATGCATCTGTGTTGACAGAATCACGAGAATTAATTAAACGGATTTTGAAACTCTACACACTTAGTTGAATAGGAAGTTTCTCCGATTAAAGACAATAATGGTTTTGGGTAATTCTTCAAAAATGATTTCTGGCCAATGAGCACTTTGTATGGAAAATTAATTAACTTGCACTTCCCTTTCCGTCCATAACATGAAACTAGTTTTATACAATATCATTTTGTGGATGTCCTACATATTTCTGGAGTGCTGTAAAATTAAAGGTAGGGTTAATAAGATAGTTCTTGACATCTTCAAGGCAACATTTATTAAATTAGAGAAAAAATACTAAAAATTGTTCAATTAAATCATATTTCATTGTAACTTTTGTTGAATTTCTCTTCTTTAAGACGAATAAAAAATATCACTGAAAGTTATTTTGCAATATATTGATATTAAAAGTATTTCAAAATCGGTTATTGACACCCTACGAATAAGCAACTAAAACCACAGTTGCTGAATCTCCCTTGATTCTTATTTAGTTTACTTCTAGAGTACTTATGCAACGGAAGCAAGGCAAAAGCTTAATTTTTTTAAATTAAAAATTAGGATGTCAATAATTGTCTTGTTTGCCTTATACTTTAAGATACGATAAAAGAGGGATAAAAAAATTAAAGGAGATTTGAACATCTAGTCCAAAAGATCGTTGCATGATAATGATTTAAGCTTAATCCGTCTGTCTTGTTTTCGTCTGGCTGCATTGAATCAATCGTTGCATTCTGCACGTAGCGATTGCTTCATCACAAAATTTACAGATAGAATTGTAACTTAATAGTATTATCATTTAAGAAAACACCCACTGTTCTAAAATATGTATAAGCATTTGTTATCAGTAAACTGAAATATCTAATATTTATTTTTGCTTATACGTAGGAGAACTATTAAAATATTCGCATTGATTAATCATAATCTTGCTATTTTGTTGCAACATTGCTACAAAATTCTGCAAACAAATTTTATTTTTTTAAAAATTAAAGTAAATGTTGTGAGAAAGTTAAATTGTAGTACTGAAATTCTAATGTTCAGAATTTTAAAGTGAAGTGAAAATGTTTTTTTCGCCATAATATCTTCCGAAGTAATTGAGGAAAAGACGTAACATTTTGGTTAATATTAAATTAAAGAACGCTCAAATTAAAATTTTTAAATTCATTTCTTAGTGTGCACTTACTACCCAAAAAGTTATTAGGTACCCAATTTCGGAGCTCTAAGTTCTACATCTGCCGTGTAGAGTGTTTTGAACGAATTTTTGTTAAAGTATGTCTTATGTCGCAATTCACAGACAATATGTCTGCATATAAACATTATGATGTTAAAATTAAATTTTATTCAAGGTTAATTTTTTTAAATAGGACTAAAACAAGATTTGAGATTAATTTGGTTGTAAAGAACATAACTAACGAATAATTAATAAATGTATTTGAATGAAATATTAACTTGAATTAAATTTTAATTTGAAATATGAAATGGCAGATTTCTTTTGAATCAGATTCTCAGCCTTCAAGCAAGTTAAAATTTATAATTTCTTTCCTGGTTTACCTGAATGTCATCAACTTTCAAAAAACTTTTATGCGCACTGAGCTGTGAGAAAACCTAAAATAAAATGAAAAAAATAGTTTTCATTTTTGCTTCGAATTGTTTAATAAGATAAAACATAATTTTTCTATTTTTATAACTCCATCAATAAGACAGAAAAGTAATTATTTATTAATTACATCTTCGATTCTTTACCATTTCACTCCACCATTTTATATATATATATATCTTTATAAAGCCTAGCATGTGAATGAGCTAAATATTATAAATAGAAACTCTATGATTATAAAGTATTCAACTCTGTAGTTTAACAACAACTGAAGATTTTAAATTTACATCTGTTCTGTTTCATATTTCATCGCAGTGTTAATATTTTCATTATTTCATAAAGTAAATGATATAGTATAAATACAAACGTAGGTTGACAAAACTTCTTAGTAGAGTAAACATTCTTTATGTTGCCATGCCATTTCGCCCTCAAACGTAAAGAGGTTGAGACTTCTTTGGACAAAAGACTTGGTTATTGCATCGGAGATTAGATTTTTCCAGGGTTGGAATCCTTAGATCATGTGTGTGTGTGCGCGCGTGTGTGCGTTCGTGCGTGTGTGTGTGATATCACGTCAGACATCAATCTTATAAAATAACCACATTTGAAACTTAGTAAATCCTACGCAAAAACTGTAGAGTACCTTCACAATATTCATTTAATCTAGGAAAAACAAGATAAATTAACTTTCAATCTAGAAGGCACAAATAAAAGCAGTTCATTAAATTTATGTTTAATCATTTATTGCGGGATGTTCCTGATAATTTCACATAATATTACACATAATCTCTTCTCCTAAAAAAAGCGTAAAGGGACTGAAACTGTTACACAATAACCTAAGATAATTTTGAGAAAGGTTGTGCAGATAAATAATAATATTATTATTATTTATTGAAATATAGTTAATTGTAAAATTATTATTCACTGAAAAATGCAAAGTGTTTTCATTTTCTTGTGCATATAGGGCAAATGACTGTGTAGCTTCAGAGTAAATTGAAGAAACTAGAGTAACTTTTAGGGAAAATATGTCTTTTGCTTATAGAATTAGATCCATATTTGAAATTTAGATGTGTGGGCAAATTGCGAAATTTTATGTGTCTGGCTCATTGCCTTTTTTTTTCTTTTTCGTATACAAATAATGCTTTGAAAATGTATTTTAATCATCTAAGAAAATCGACTACGAAAGAGTTTTAGAAATTTCCGAATTCCAAAAGAATCTACGGTGGAATTATATCTATTTGTCTTTTTGTGTGTTTGTGTGTTTGTCAACGTCATAACTCAAAATACAACGAGTTGTTTCGGATGGAACTTCGCAAGTTCTCCTTATACAAAAAATCTAAATATGGAGGAAATTTTTAGTTAAAATTAATTAATGGTTAATTGTAAAAAATAATGCTCGGCCTTATTAATGATGATAGGAATGCACATATAACATCATTTGAAAAGACGAAAATCATTTGAAAAGATACGAGTCAAAAAAATTTACGTCCAAAGAAATTATTATATACCAATCAGTTATGTAATTTATTAATCTGAGCTTTGCATTTTACATTACAACATACTTAAACAGTTATAATTATTTATTAATTTACCAGATTTTGTCAGCAGAGTTAAGGACATTTATATGTGTAAAAATTAACTTTTTGGAACGGCGGTTAGTATGGGCCACATAGTGTTTTCAGGGCCTGTCGGTGAATAGCAGCCCATTATTATGCGTAAAACATTATTATGCGCACAGATAAACATACGTTTGCCATGTGCAGATAAATGGTTGACATAGCTGCTTTATGTCATTCTTCAGTAAATTTTCGTTGTTTGTAAATCTTTAAATGGTTGCTTCATATAATTTTTGACGTCTCCTTGCCTTTCTACAAGTAAGAATAAAATTATTAAACTAGTATTATTATTTAGCTTACTTTATTTAGATTATGCTATGAAATTTTCATCTTGCTTCCTTTAACACGACTTCAGCCTTCACTGTGTTTTTCTTTTTAATGTCAGTCAGGTAGTATATGCCATGTGAATAAAAGAAACTTTTTGACTTTTCAAAAACGCCTAGGTTTTAGTAAAACCCTAAATGCGAGAGTCGAGGACAGTTGTCTGTTCAGCCATGAAGCTTTAAACTTCAAGGTAGGCCGCAGTGGCCTGGTGGCAAGGTCTTGAATAAAGGGTTAGAAGATTCCAGGTTCTAAACCCAATTCCACTATGGGGTCAATTGCGCGCTAAATCACACGTAGTATCAAACGCCATCCAGTTGGTGTGGTCCGGAAGCTTGGAGACAGCAGTGCAAGCTCAGGTGCCTTCCTCGTCATTTGACCGTTGTTCGAAATTACAAGATCCATTCCAAAATAGTCCCGTGTTGTTTTAAAACGGGACGTTAATATAATTATACTTAAATAATTGCAATTGTAAGTGGTTTTGGAAAATAAAATGTCTGAAAGGGGTTGCATCCGACTGTTACGGTGTGCCAAGAAGTACATTACAAAGAAGAAAAATGAATTAAATAAGTAATAGCCAACTAAGATTAAATAACTAATAGGATAATAGTGGAAATGTAAGAAAATTTACTTCTATTATTGTAATTTGGCTACAGAATCAAAATATACCCATTTCTAACCAAAAGATTATTTTTTTATTTTAAATCTTGTGTTCTTTGGTGTGCCCTATGCTACTGGACAAATTTAAATTTTAACAAAGTTTCGCCTTAACAATTAGTTGTGGTATGTAATTTGCATTGCTTAGATAAATTTATTTAATATAATCAACATGAAGAAAATTGTTCAAAGAATGGTTTTGATTAGTTATAGCTTATTCATACAAATGATATAAATTTTTTGTTAAATTTTCCTCGGGGGGCCCATATTACCCGCCGTTCCCAAACTAGAATTAAAAATAAGATATAAAAAACATAAGAAAGGGGCAGTTCGGGTTCGCACCGTAGATTTTTCGTCAAAATGTCGGGATAAAACAAGTGTTTCTTATAAATATGTAATTAAATTAGCAATCTCTTTAATATAATATTTACACAGAGTAGTATAACGGTTACATAATATATAAATCACAAGCTATCACAGATCCTCGCTACATAAGATAAAATTGTGATTTACCTATTCTGTAACCTTTATACTACTCAGTGTAATTATTGTATTAAAGAGATTGATAATTAAATTGGATATTAATGCGAAATACTTCTTTTATAATGTTATCCCGAAGTTTTCCGGACCCGAACTGCGCCTTTCTTATGTTCTTTTTAGAGTAGCTTTTGATGGCGCCATCTGTTGTCTACATTTCGCGTATGCGCAGTAAAACATTATTTACTACAAATGCTCATATTTCCCATAATATTAAAATTTTAATACAATGTTTCTTTTACGTATTGTCAAGTACATTCGTACAATTCGAAAGAAAACTCTGCATGTTATAATCAAAAAACATGCGGAGTTTGAAATTTTCAATTTAATACCGATTTTTACTTACATTTTGATAAATATTTTTATTGCCTCACTTTTGGTCCTAGTATACTTCTCAAGCTCTTTAAAATGACACCAGAATCAACCTCTTATCTAAACGCGCTTCCACGCTACACTTATTTATAACCTTACATAACACTAATTCAGAACAATCACGCGCATGCGCCTACACTGGTACGGTTATATCACAGGTAAAACAAATACTATGCGACAAACTCTTACAGATATGATCTATCCGTTGTGGGGGTCAACCATTCTTTTCGCATTATTAGTCTCGTAGTTATTAGGGATTCAAATCTGATGGTATTTTGTCACACAAGAAAGTCCGACCGACTATCACTGTAACGAGCGGAAAGACGTTTTCACTTTAAAAATGTATGGATGTCAGAGAAAAAATATCTGTAAAAAATATGAAATCAGCTAAAAAACGTTTAGGTAAGCTATCGGCAGAATGTGTCAAGATTACGGAATGAAAAATAACAACGCCAATCTTAGGAAAATGTCATTTTGGATCATTTTTGAATATTTTTAATGATAGAAATATGAATGTTTGGTTGTATGCCATATAAGAATAATAAATATACTGATATGTAGACAAGAGAAAACTCAATTACCGAGTTAACACGTCTATATTCAAAACAGACAGATTTTTTTACTCTTACAGATTTGATACAAAATTTGTTGCAGTTCTATAATTTTAATTTGCAAATTACTTGCTAATATTTTTCAATCTACATTTAGTTATCAATCAAGTATTCAATCTCATTTAGTTATTGGGTTGCCATAATCACAGATACATGGACAAATATAACAAAATTTGTTCTTAGCATTCAGGAAGGTTTAAATTTAGAATTTCATCGACATCTTGTAATCGAATTTCTAATTAATACAACACTTCTTTATAATAATTGGAATTGAAAGAAACTAAAATATTTACTGAAAAATAATCTCATCTTTCTGAAGCTCATATAACTAAGAATAAATAATTGCACGATGGAGGTATATTTTAATGTGTAGGTTTTGTGTTATCAATAGATGATGAACACTAACATACTTGTATTTTTAATTTTTGATTGTAAAATTAAAGCCTGGCTATCCAAGTATTTTGGATTCTTCATAAAAACTTATTTATGATACTACCATCTTAAATCCCAATATCCGGATTGCCCGTCGTCTAGTTAAACGTTTTTCAATGCCTATTGCTTTTTCTATGATCAATATCATCTTTTAGTAAACATACCAAATAATACTTTTCGGAAGCTATGATAACGAGTATTAAACTCAGAAGCTTAGATACTTGTACGAATGAGATACTTATGAGACAAGAGCGTCTGTTCCATCACAAAATACAGAGAAACCTGTGTATAACGATAATGTCAATTACGATGAACCTGCCTATAACGACATTTTCTTTTGTCTCGGTGGAATTCATATTTAATCAATGCATTTTCAACCTACCTACAATAATAATCACTTTTTATACTCCCCTGTCTATAACGATAGTTTTACGTCTTTAGAAAGCTGGTACAGTACAGTCCTGATTTTTTTTCTTGTGAAACGACAGCGTATATTCAAGAATATCAGATAAGAAGGAAATCTATGGGGTGAGCTAGAAACCGGAGCCTGTTGTGACAGGGAGATCCGCGGGTAGGGGTCTGCGATTGGAATGTGCACAGATGCTTTTTGCCTCTGACTCCTGGTCGGCACTCACCTGTTATCCTCATTTAGCACTTCGGTCTGACCAATTTTTCCATGAAATTAGCTTTTGCTGTGCTAACACCTTGAGTCTAGATGGCACGGAGTAACACTGATATTTGAAGAAAAGCTACAATTAATTTCGGAAATCGATCAAGAACTAAAGCAAGTTGATGGTAAAATCTGGGATTTTGTCTAAGTAAGCTACTTTTTTGGAAATAAAAAGACATTGAACATGTTGTGGAAAAAAGTAAAGTGTAAATATAACGAAAACGATTTCATCGTCATTTACTGCCGTAAATGACGATGCTGACAATGTTTACAACACAAATTTCAGCTGTAGATTTTATATGTTTATGAAATGCAATCTCATATCGGCGATTATTTGTAAGATTAATCAATAAACGCAATAAAACGTGTTAGTATACTATTAATATATACTATGAACATTGGATGCGCAGATCGTCAAACGTTCTGTGACGATAACTTCTCTATAACAATATATTTTTTAGATACAATGCAATATCGTTATAAACAGGTTTCACAGTATTTAGATGAACCCTTCTATAGTAAAGCGCGAAGACTGGACAAACGAGGCATCTGGTACCCTTTAATATTTTTTTAAATATGGATTAATTTCAAACCTCTTATTGGCAAAACTCGATATGTCTTCCCTCCAAAACAACGATCAGTTCAAAATTTGCAAAAGAGCAGTTGAGAAGAGAGGCTATTCTTGAAAAGAAGAAATTTCGATGCGTTCACACAAACCGAGAAATTACTCAATTTTCTAACTGAAATAAAAATGACTAGATCATTTTAAAGATTATAGTAAGAAGATTTAATTTACATTTCGTTCAATTGTTTTTTGGTTTGTTTAGTTTCAAAAGAGTTATAAATAGATCGTTTCAGAAATTGACTTGGGGTAACTAGGTGCTAGGGCTTTGGGAACTGGGTACACAATATCTAATTGACCCAGAATTTTTAACCCAATCTTTTTTCACCTCAGTTTTCAAAACACTGCTGCTAATCAAATAACACCATTAGCAATAGAAGAAAGATTAATATTAATAATCTGTATCCGTCTTCATTAAAAAATAACACTCATGAAAAGATATGAATGTAAATTCCTTTAATTTTAGAAAGGAAATAAAGTTATATTATTTTTTTCTTTTATATTAATGTTAAAGTGTTAAAGAGTTAATTATTACTATTTAGATATGTATAAATGCTGTGTGTGTTCCAGTCTTGTATTAAATTTAAAGGTTTTATTTATTAATTCACTTTTTTATTAACTGTTGTCCCAACACCATATTTATTCCCAAATCTCAAAATCTGTTGGGCGGGACTGAAAAGAATTACAATAGTATCAAACGATTATGTATTGGTTTTATACGAGGATAAAATTTTTCTGGGAAAGTTTTTGAAATTGTTTATTTTGAATAGTTAAAATTAATCCTTGTCCTTAGCAATTAAATAGACTTGGGATGTACAAGTTTACTGATTTACCTTTATTATAAACATTGTTAACTTATGTCTCATGATGACTAACTTAAATTTTCCAAGTAAAGTTCCTGTTTAACTTCTTTAAAATATGTTAGCTCTGTATTGTATAGCTAAATCCTCGACAAATATGCGTTATTTTCTTTTTCCAACACAATATATTTTTATCTCATAATTAATTAAATATTTTCAGATATAAAATATTAAATTAATTATTTTTGTTGCTTAATTTATTTTAAAAAAAATTCCTTAAAATTTTTATGATAAGTTTAATTTTCAAAAATAATTTGACATACATATGCTGACACAAACGGTTTCTGTGTGATATATTAATTTCAGAGATTTCAATAAATGCAGAGTTTATTGAAGTTATAAATAAAAGTTACTATATTTCATGCTGTTTCACGCTTAAACAAGTATATGTTCTAAAGAAATGTAACTGAAATGTTTTCTCAAATTAAAAAAAATCATATATTAATTTCTGAGATTATTTTTAATATTTACCAAATATTTTCCATGAAATTTAATAACTCCTTAGGGGTTTTGGTGGTATAGTGAGAGAGTCTCGTTTGCAGAACCGGAGTGGCGTGGGTTCAGAACCCAATTGCATCACTAAAGATATGTTTTATATGACTGGCTGGTTTATGTTTTACTATACTATATGACCCAATATGATTTGATTGAAGAAGACTGGAAAGTGGAATGAAATTCATATGTCATCTTTGTCATATCTAAAAAGCACTCCCAGAATATCCTCCATACTACTTTTAAAAAAAGACGTTTATCTGGTTAAACTTAGAAAATAAGATAACATCGCATATCTTATTTAGCATACAATTATTCAGTGTCTATTTAAAGTTTGGATAAAAGCCATGAGAAAACAAATCGAAGTTAATAAACTGGATTATTTTATCTGTATCTTGTTTTGTTTACGTTCTTACAAAGTGTTTAAGTATGCGCTTGAAATTGAATTATATACAAATTGAATCTGCAATAATTACATCATAAAATATTAATTTAATTTCAAAAATCACTACTCTAAACTTCGTTTTTTAAAGCAGACACACATTAGAAGGAATTTACCAATCTAATCTTTGAATCAATATCTCACTAAGTGGACACACCACTTAAATATTAATAGAAATCAAGTGGATATTGGCTCATCACCACGCTAATCTTCTGCTGTGTTATATTAGTCTATACGAAAAGATAAGCAAATTTAAAGGGATGATCGATCATGAGCTCGACAGGCCAAATATCGGCTATCTATCCATCACACTACGCATTGCATATCAGAACTAATTACTTGATTCTTTTCAATAAGCTACCGATCGATAATTTTTAATGTATTTCATCGCATGGCTCTAAACACTCTATTTTATTGAATCATTCGGAAATAAAATATTCCCAAGAGTTTATGAACATCACAGGAAATATTTACGATATATGGCAAAAAAAGAATGTAATTGCAAGCTGTATTTCTCAAGCATTTAATTAATAAAATTAAGTAATCAGTAAAATGCAATAAAGTTAATTTATTAATTTCGAATATTTAAATTTTTGAAATTATTAATTGAATGATTTAATTTTAATTATTATTATTATCTGGTTTCCGTTGTGTATTTAAGTTTGGCCTAGACAACTTACGCAATGATGGCATCATTATAATTTTAATTTTAAAAAGGGACAGAAAATAATCTTGTCGTTCTAAAAATAGTTCGAGAATTTAAAGAATTGCTTAATTTTTAATTGTGAACTTAAATGTATTTATATTTGAGTTTCATGGAATTGAATGTTTTTGCACGAAAACTTTACTAAATGTAATCTTGACAAAACTTAATACAGACTCATATTTTCAAACAATAGTAATAATCCGTTGACCAAATATTAGTAAATCTAACACAGAAACATAGATTTTGAAGTGCTTTAATTCTCGTTTAGCTAAACATTACTGTTAATTCATATATTTTAAGCAATAAATTTAAAAATTAATTTCTAATGCCATACAAAATCGTTTCCCTTTTTTTTATGGTATGTGTCACAGGATTAACGAAAAGCACATAGGGCAATTGAAACAAAAAATAATACAAAAATATTTGAATGCTTAGTGTCGCTATTGAAATAAACAATTTTCTAGTTTATAATGCAAACAAAATCCCTAAAATACTTTAGGAAAAATTATTATCAGAAAGCCTGTGATAGAAACAAGAACACGAAGTTATGAAACCAGAAATAAAGGTAATAAAACATTTAACTGAAAATGAAAAGAAAAATATTTCATCCTTTGTGTATTTCGGAATACAAAGTTTTTTCTTCCTTAAAAATAAAGAAATATGACTGTTACTTTAGAAACATATTTAAGAAAATCTGTAGATAAAGACACAAGTAGGTTAATAAACATCTTAAACTCTGCTACTTCGTCTACTTGCATTTATTTATTTATTGCCTTTAAAATACTACAGTGTTTGCTAATCCCATTTGACATAAAAAATAATATCTTATTTTCCAAAGATTTACACGATAGGAAAACTCGGAAAAATGTATAAATTTTTCCTGAATGAACTACCTTCTTTTCTAAACAAACTAATTTATGACTTTCTCGATGTATTCTTTGCGTCTGAAACCCTTCCTCAGCTGTTTTATATTTTAAAAACTCTATTTTTTCTCTCTTGCTTCAGCGGTTAGACATCTTGACTGTTTGGTACAAATCAATGAAATAACCCTTAAAAAATCGTCAAAGTAGTGCACTTTTTTTTCTACGACTGAAGTCATACAGGGATACATGAATAATACAACACCTCTAGGGAAGATTTAGCTTTTATGGTGCTTTCGTAGCAAAGATTTTGTGTTAGTTTTTCTCATTTTTTTAGCAGGAGCGGACTTTTACATATTCTGCTTTAAAATAGCTCTTTTGAAAACTTTGTTTTTTAAATGGGTGTCACGTGCTACTATGTACGATATTTGTTGAAATTTTTGAAGCATGTCTCATTTCATTTATGTAAAGTTTGGTTTAAAATGTGGAAATTTATTCATGTCTTGTAAAGTCAATTCAAAACTCCTAAATATAAATGCTATAAAAATTGCCCTTGATCTTCGCGGGTTTGTAAATCTATACATAGCAAGATAATATAACTTCTTGCAGGATATTTTATGCAACAGCGTGAATAAACATTGTTGAAATATTTTGTTCCCGCACTTACAATTAACGATTCATTTTCAATTAATTCATTTGCATTCTCCTTACCGAATATCAGAAATATGTTCTCTTCACAAACTTTTATATTAAAAGTTTAATTAAGAGCGCATTGTCAAACATAAGAGGACATTTGCGAAGAAAATCTCTGTTAATAATAAAGGAGAATGTGCGTGCGTCTGTCTGTGTGTGTTGGCGTTCTAATGGGCAGACCGCTGAACATAGAGCTACTAAATTTGGCACAAACATATTCCAGAGGGTAGGAATGTGTACCTCGAAGAACTTTTCTTAAAATTTTAATTAGAATTTTAGTTAATTAACAAATGAGAGAACTTTTGGCGTTTTTCACTTCCGAAAATTCTACAGCAAAAACTCATTTCTACACCTTCTGAAAATGCAAAAAAATTACCTTTTCAGTAAAATTAATTAAGTTGCTGAACAATTTTTTTCGCTCATTTTAATGAATTTTCAAAAATATTTTAAGGCATAATTTATAACAATACTTTTCATTGCTGCAATGGAATTCAAATGGTTTTCGATGTTCTTAATAATATCTTAATCTTTTATGCTACATTTTAATTTTTAATTGTAATATATTAATGTCCAGTGTTATATTTTAAGTTCTTTTTATCAGTATTTTCTAAACCAGCTAACATTTTGATGGACGTAAAATTGTTGTGTTGAAATCAAACGCGAATTTTGGATGTCGAATAAGAAAGTGAAGTTGGTGCCCACAATCTGTAATTGAATGTTATATGACACAGACAGCTACTTGACTCCCTTAGTTGGCTCCTTGCAGACAACAAAGAGAAAAGGCGCATGTCAATGAAAGAACATGGGTTAAAGGTCTATCACAATTTAAAATTTAAAAATACTTTTCCAAGGGAACCCTAAAAATCAAATTATGTATAAGAGATTCAATTGAAATTATATTCCCGGCGAAGAAACTGATTGCCGAAAGTGGCTAGTAAAGAATATTTTTAAACGTCTGCGGACAACCTTAATCTTTCACAGTAAACTTCACGATGATAAATCTTTACAGAAATATGCTCTTCAAGTTATTATTCATTTTCTATTCAGTAAAGAATATATTTTGGTATCTCAAGATTTCAAATATTAATAATATTTAAGGAGTTCGAGCTTAAAAGAATGATTCGTGAATCAGTGTTTCAATATTTCCAGCCGTGCCTTTAAAGTATATAGGAGTAAATATTTATAGCAAATTTTTAAAATAAATTTATTTTCTGTTCTAGATAAATTTGAAAGAAGGAAAAATATATTTATCAATAGTATCAAATAAGTTAGCAAATATTTGAATTTTCAAGAGATATTTCTTCTTTTAATGTTTCTCTGCGAAGTCAGAAGGAAATATTAATAGAGGTATGGAATTAATTATGGGGAACCAAAACACGTTGAAAACCTTCTTCATGCATAAAAACTGCTTCACTAGTTTTCTCAAAAAAAATTCAGAATTTTATAGAAAATATTCTTTAAGTAAATATAATGAATAATGTTAAAGCTGCTTTACTCAGAGCATATCTTCTGACCAAATATTTATCAAATTGGTGGTTAAACTGGTATATGATCTGTACCACAGTATTTAAACATCATTTCGTTAGCATTCGCCTATTCCTGCATATTCTAAATCTGGCATAATTTTTATTATTTTTTTTTTTTGATAAACTTGGTCATTAGCGAAGATCGTTTTGCTGCAACATTGGTAATTTTATCTTTTCTTCTGTTTTATGACCCGAGTTCAGAGACGAGGGATAATTTTTTGCGTCAATAATGAACTGTGTGAAAATGCTTAAACCTGCGATATAAGGTTAAACGTTTCAATAACCTCATCCATATTCCCTTTTTCTGCTTGTGTTAACTTGTCTGTATGATATGAATCCGATCCCGAACCGGAAAATCGTATACCACTAAAGCTGCGATTCCTCATAGAAATGAAGGTCAAAGCTTTGGTCAGGTCTTAGCAAAAAGTTCTCAGATACACTTTCATGGTTTCTTTCTAATCTATTTCGTCAACATCTATGTATATCACTTAATCAAAACTGCAGTAAATTAATGATAGTAGCAAAACTTTGATGAACTTTAAGCTAATTGACGTACAAATATGCATACGATCAAATACTTTTTGTTTAAACATCATTTTAAAAAAGCCGGTATTCTCCAGTGTAGCCTGGACCTGACATAATTTTCTTTCCAACTGCTATTTTCCTTCGATAAACCGCTTTTCGTATCGATAATCGTTATCGAGGTAATTGCTTTGCTGCCAACATCGATAAGTTATTTTGCCTCTCGGCATGACATTGGGTGATGCTATTAAGGAAACGCCATGCGTAGACAGCGTTGCAATTTGTTTTCGAAAAAATGAATCACTTATTAGTGAGTGAGAAGCTAAGCGTTTCATTTTTCTTCTCACGCATACTTGTCTGAAAATTGATAATATAATCTAAAGGAAGAAACATATTTTACTAAAGTTGAAGTCTTATGCTGTAATTTGTACGAAATATTTAGCTTTTATTATTATTCTATATCAGAGTCCTTTGCGTTTTGCCCACATCGCCAACATCTGTGATTTTTGTTAAATTAAATCATTCAGTGAAAGTAAGGTTAAAGTTAAGACAAACTATGGATAAGAAATAAACATAAATAAGTTCTTTTTTCCTTGAATTCTTTAGGACAATATTAAGATTGAAAAAATAAAATAAGAAGAAAATACACGTTTCCTATATTGTGTTCACTGCGATTTATTTCATGGGCTCATTACGAATTATAGATTATTTTTACTCAAGCATGGAGTTGCCATTTCTATTTCATTTTCAAAATTATATACTTTTCCATTCAATTATTCCGCAAACGCTTTACACTTTCTGTGGCGAATTTGAATTCAATATTTTAATTCCCTTTGCTTTCAGATTCTGGACTAGTAACATAAATCTTATATCTATGCAAAACTATATAGAGGTATTAGCAAGTAAATACACCTTTATATTTTTATTGAAGAAGGCAACTATACAGAATATATGAAATTAAGTTTTATTAACCCTCTGACTGCGTTATGCCGTGATTTCCGGGTGTTGGAAACAAGTATATATTCGCGACGTCCTGCTATCCTATTTGTTACAGCGTAACACCTTGCCCCGAGTAAGTTTTAATAGTACAAAATACGTTTTCTTTTTAAAATTGATATGAAGAACTATAAAAGACAGATGAATGGGGGTACAAAGCTATAGAAAACATTTCTGGGGGCAGAGAAAGTAGTGATGACTGGTTGTTCATTGTGAAAGGCGACTGATAAATATGGATTTAATTTCCTGACATTCCAGATACACTACAGTAAATTAAAAACTTCTATCGATAGTAAATTGTATTTCGAATAAGTTTCATTTTATAAATTAATAAATTTAAGCGTAATTATAAGGATACAAATAAATAGTTAAACAATATAGATAAATTATATTTATTTCTAAAGATTTTTCTTGTAGATGCTTATATAAGCTACAAGCCCTTTTGTTTCATATCCAGAATCAATTAAGCTTTACGTTGTCTATAAAAAATACCTCGACAGGCGTTCACAGATAATCAGGAAATGGAACTGCAAGAGTACATAGACAGGACTACGAAGCTGTTATACGGCCTTTCTAAGGAAGTTAAATCATAGGTTCATCAGTAAGCAATTAAAAAACTAATAGAAATCCCACTGGACTGGAATAAATGTAAGAGAGCTGGAAGTGACTGGCTTCTAGCTGTTCTAAAATGTAAGAAGTCTCTTTCTTTCCGCACTTCGTAAGTGGCGAGACTGAGTAGAGTCACGAGCTTCAATAGCAGCAATGTTGTAACCTGCTTCACCAATTTTGCCAGGGTCCACGACAGATTGAAATTCTAAGGTCAAGATATCTGCAGACTAGGGTGACAATGGTTCAGAAGCCATGGAAAATAATTGTCAGAAAACGTACCAAACAGATTGGATCGGTGACATCTGTCGAGGTTGACTTTAGTAGCCATGGCTCTTGCTGTTGATGCTAATGGAAAGTCTGTTCATTTTTTTTCTGTAGGAAAACCCCTATTTAATATCACATTTTCAAATGCTCCTCACCTTGGCAGGATTTTCAAAGCTTCTTGAGACATTTTATAAAACATAACAAAATCACCAAAGAGAGTCCTGCTCTACTTCTTTTAGACAATCATAAGCCTCGTCGCACTCGCTTCGGCAATACATATACTAAAATTGGTACAATACAGAGAAGATTAGCATGGTCTCTGCGCAAGGATGACATGCAAATTCGTGAAGCGTTCCACATTTTTTCATTCATCCTCTCTAACCTTGCAAGACTTGGTGGGTGAAGAACACCACCCAAACATTTTTAACTTTTTAAAGGCTACTGGGTTTTTTTACATATATTTAACATTTTTTGCGTGTTTGTCTCATTGTGGTACATTTTGTTAAAATTTTATAACTTTGCGTTTTATCTTATTTTTATCTTGTTTTACCATTTTTAACTTACCATTTGATTTGAGAATCTTACCATTTTATTGGCGCAGTTTAGCCAAGAATGGCTTTTGCACCATTAAATCTCCATCAATCAATCATTAGCCTCATCTCGACGTACCTACATTGGATTTGGCCAAAGAAAATGTAGTTATTCTTTTGTCTTTCCAAATTATATATTTGTAAAAACTGTAATTCATGCAATGATTATGATGATAACTCATCGGAATAACTTTTGAAATTCAGTGAATTTATGAACAAAATAAACATAAGCCCTTCGTTATTCTATAGAGATTATAAAATAATAGCATACTAAAAACATAAAGATATTAGATTTGTCTTTATTGATTAACATATTTTACGTAACAATCTACTCCATCTACTGTAACAACATACCCCATTGTCGGGTAAGTTGTTACAATGTAGTACATGCATGTATAAAACTTTCGATACCTTTAGATTATCGTTATCTAATTGTTTAGATGATATGATTAGAGTAAATTTTAAGGTGTGTTTCGTAATTTTTTTTAATATATATATTTTTAAATTTGGAAAATATTACTACAACCATCCCCGCTCTCCCCTATAAATAAAACTCTGCATATAAATAATGACTCGCTTGGCTCAACGATATTTGAACATGTTTGCTAGCGTTGCACCTAAATAGTATTTTTTAAAAATCCTCAGTTAGAGGATTAAGTGCTGCTAGGAATGATTTTCAACATATAACTAGTGCTATAAAGCAGAAACTTTAAAATAATATCTCGTTCAAATTATTTTCTGACACACTTTTATTTGACTCTGCTTCTTTCTTGTTGTTCCTTGTTCTTTAAGTTTAAAAGTCGATTTTTCACTCACTTCCTTATGCGCTTGTGTTTTGAAATTTTGCACTCTTATATGTTCGCGATTATAACATAATATTTTGAAATTTTCAGAATTTAATTATCAGGTCATAAAAATTTAGCTAAATTTTTATTCCATACTAGGGGAGTCACCTGGTAATGAATTGAGAAAAAAAACTAATTTTAAGATTCCATAATACTTATTATATTATATTATAAATTAAAGACTTTAGTGTAAACGTTTCAAAATAAGAAAATTACGTTTCAAAGTGCAAATAAAATTTTTAAAAAAATGTTTTTGTAATAGACAATATGTGATATCTGCACCTTTCTTCGTGTGCAGCATACAAAGCCTACGCAAGTTATTATCCTTATAAATACGCGTTATCCTTTAAATTATCTTATTCTCATTTAAAAATCTCATATAAACATTCACGTCACAATCAAACACTCGAATGATATTCCTCAGCAGTGCATTTTACTTGATTCGGAGCTGCATTATTTCGGTTTTGAGATTTTGATAAAATGCTTTTGTAATGGAGTTTTGTTATTTATAATACATGGAAATTTCTCACATCATTGACATGGAGACAAATTCATTCATTTAATAGAGGACTCCATCAGTTTTGAAATATATTCAATTTTTTGTACTGTTTCATTATAGATGCTGATATGAAAATTGAAACTTCTTTCTGATAACTTAACTATATCGAAACTCTTTTATTATATTTTTTGCTATTTTATTGTGGATATCTTTAGTGATGGAAGAAAATGCTCAATTTATTTTTTTCTTGGTCTAAGCTTTAAAAATTAAAGCATACATACTTTTGTGCTCATTTAGAGGTTCGTGATATTTTTGAAAGTACGAAGTCTGTGAAAAACCAATACCAAAACAAAACAATAATTAATTGGAACTATAAAAATAAATTGTGGCTCTAAAAGGATTTCCTCCGCTATTTATACACTGTTCCTAACTGAATTATTGAAATAAATTCTGTATATCCATTCGTACGTCTTTCCGATTTTTTTTATACATTATACTATATAATGAAACATTTTTTTCTGCATTTATCTTAGCTTTGTTCCTTCCACAAATAGGTTAACTCGAGTTTTGAACCCTCATTTTCATATTTGATAGACCGATTTTTCACGTAAATAGTGTATAGCAATATAATTTAGGCTTCAATGCTTGATAACTTTTAATTAACAAATCACGCTAACTGTAATGTAGTCTACGCATCATTCTCCCATAGAGCAGTTTAGTAACAGAAAGGACTACCAAGTGTCTTTTTTAAGTAAGTACCGCTTTGAAATTTAAAACAGAAATTTTTCTTTTTTTCATCAATTTCATTTTTACTTGAAAGCCTCTACTTTAATCTACTTTTCATCATCATTTCCACCAAAATTAAAGCATTGTCGTATCGTACAACCAACGTTAGAATTCCTTCCTCATAGAAATCTGCCTCCTGCTCAACGTGGGCCCAACTTCGATAATTTAAGTGTTCTGTCACAATTCCATAAAGAATACTTCTCTAAACCTGCGGAAATCCATTAGATAAAGATGAAATCGTAAAGCGTCTGTTCTCTCGAAATTTTCCATTAACTGTCTGCACCAAGTCTTGAATAATTACAGAAGGTCCCCCACTTTCATCCTCATCTTGCACATTCGTGCGACCATCTTTAAATGCTCTAACCCATTTTCTTACAATTCTTTCGCTCATAATGTTTTTCCCATACACTTCACTGATCTGCCGATGAATTTCAACCGCATTCATATCTTTTTCATTAAGAAATCGAGTGACAGAGCTTAATTTATAGTTCGGCTGGATTTTCAATTAAATGAAACATTTTAAATACTCATAAACAGACGTAAACACGGTCAAATTATTCTGTAATGACGTCTATGACTAGCCAAGAGATGCAGGTACTCAACGCTCATGCGCGGAACTACAGACGCAGCGGCCGAATTTCAAAACAGTACTTACTTAAAAAACATGCCTCCTGTTTGTGAATTTTTAACTGCACGGTAATTTACGATAATAAAATTGTTGGTATATGAAACTACTTTCAATTAGAGATCATTTCTTTTTAATATGACAAATATAGAAGCAAAACTTATTTAATCTATTTCTAAAGACGATACCAACATTAAATGGATTGCATACTCATTTAGACAAAAAAATATTTTAAACATTGTAGGTGACATTGTTTCAATTTTAATAGCGGTCGTTAATTCACACATTGTTACCTTGGATTTTCTAGTCACCTTACAAAACTGCAGCATTTTCTGTCGTTAAGTTTTCATTTATGTTATGAAAGAGAAAAATAAAGCAGATGGATTACTTGCAATTTGAATCATATTTCTTTATTAAAATATAATTCTGCAAAATCCTAAATGCATTTCTAATTACAAGTCTATACCCAGTAAAAAGTAAATCATGTTAATCTATGTCACAAATTATTCTCCGGATTTGGTATTTCCTTGCTTCTTTCTCATTTAAATAACTTTAAATTAAATATTTGCTTATTAAAAAATATTTTTATCTAATTGATAGAAGAAGAATAAAAATATCTTCAGGTATTACTGTAAGCTAAATTAACAGGAAGAGCTATTTGCAACATTTGTAGTTTTTAATACAAAAGCCGTAAAATCAATTTAATCTATTTCTAAAGACGATATCAGGAACTAAAATTTACCTAAAATGTATATGGTCAAAAGTTCACTCAACTTTAATTAATAAGATTAATAAAAAACTTTTTTAAAAGATATTAGTTTTATATTTATTAAATCGAAAATCCCTTAGTTTCCAAAGGTATCTAGATGAATATATTGACATGCACAATTAAACACATTTTATTTCTTACCATTTTTCAAAATATTTCTCCGATTTGAAAGTGCTATCGGTCAATAAATTGCATGTTTTTTCTTCCTATGGGCCTTCTAAAACTGCCTGTTGTCTATAAAAGTAAGACATTTGAAAGCTAAATGTTTTACTTCAAGTATTTGAAAATATTTTCGAATTAAAGATTATCATTAAAAAAACCCTTATCATTTGGAAAAAAATATAAAAAATAACTTTATTTTCTTCAGTTTCATCCGTTTCTTCTAATTCAACACTTTTTAATCATGGTTTCTTGTTTGTTTCTGAACAGATATAACATATTGTGCGGAAGATTTTATAATATTATGTCTGCAGTACGTACTGTCGCCAAGCAGACAGAGGACACCTCTGTAACTTAGGTAATTATCGCACCTTTACAAAACTCGTGTCAATGCTAATGGCTCAAGGTGACCGGTTTATTCAGATTAACAAATTGATTAACTGAGTTCATTAACATAGTTATTTAACTGCTATCTCGAAATTTTTCCAGTACGGAAGCCAAGAATTTTACATAATTCGAACGAACATGCCTTTTTCTATATGTGTATCAAATTTCATTACAAAATTCGCAGTAATTTCTGATATAAAATTATTTGTTTTTACAAAATACTCCATCTGAGTAGAGCCAACCCACTAAGGACCGTTTATTAAGCAAATCTCAGCTCGTCAATAGCGAAAAAGCTATGGTATCAGTCTTTCTTCACTGAAATTTCGGAAAATTAATCGAAAATGATTTAGATTTATCTTAAATAACAGCATTCTTTTACAAATTCTAAATATTTAAGGAAATTGTGAGCATTTCTTTACTTTTTAAATTATTACATAATCCAGTCTATCACCATAAAGGCATCTGAACCTGCCCTAAAGGCATTTTATTAACATTCAGAAGTATTCCAGTTTCGAATAAAATGCATTGGTTTCGATGTTTCTAAACGAAGATTTAGCTCATTGGTGAGAAACGAAGATACGTACTGACATTCTAAGCCAATGAATTTATCTAAAAGGAGGTCATTATATTTTGAGGTGGAAAGGATTGCTAATCAGACATGAAATTCATTAAGCTGAAACGGTTTTTTGGTTAATAATAATCACATTGAGGTTTTTGTTTTTAATTCAATCAATAAAGTAGGCAAGTGTTAAGGTTTTAAATTACAGAAATAAAAGTTAATTTGCTGGCGAACATTCATCTGACATTTATGTGGATGAAAGAACTGTGTATGGGTGATATATATATGGTGGTGAAACACTATGCGGAGTTAACTTTTTCTTATTTTCTAGTATTATGAAGTAGACAAGACATACAAAGTATGCATCGTAATCGTCAAATAATTGCACCTGGAGATTTTAGTGAATCTTCACGTTTTAGACCTCCCTGAGGCCGAAAACAAGCAAAATTTCGGCATGTCTCCGAACTTGTTGACTCAAATTTGAACGAGTTAGAGGCATGAAATTTGCTGTGTGGTCTTTACACTAAAATTGTAGATATTTATTAAGTTCTGGAGGAAATCCGTCCAAAGGAAGTCTTTCTGTTTGTCTTTTAGGTCACGTCCATGCGGACACGATGAAGCAAAAATTGCTAGATGGAGGAAATTTGGTATATGGTTTTATCCATATAAACATGGTATATAGACAGTTAAACAAAAAGAAAAACTATCAGGAAAAGGATCAAGAGGCATTCATATGCATATAAGTTTTTGGCGACCTTGAGGGTTCCATTCGAATCAGCATACAATTATCAGAACTGCATCAGATATGAGTTACGAATACATCATTTATTTCTTAGCACTTTCTTACTTGATTTAAGGATTTTTTCTTTGTGCAATAATGTCACAAGATAAAAAATGTGTTTTATTTCCAAATTTGAATGAAATTGGCAACGTTTGACTATTAGATATTTTTTTTATATGTCTTTGAACTTCATTATTCGAAATATTACACAAAAGTAACATTCGTTATTTCAGTTTCCAAATATAGCAATTCAGGGTTCATCAAAAATTAATGTTTTTAAATTATTGAGGATCCTAAGAAGAAACTGAAAATGGATGTGATAAAATTACATTTTATGTTAAATTTTTATTTAAAATATTTATAATTATCCATTATTTGTACAACTAGCCATTCATAATTAAATTTTGGCAAAAAAAGAAAGAAAGAAAATAAATATTAAATAATCTGCTGTGAATTCATAATATTAGTGATAAATTATTTCTTCATTAACTTTATTAACAATATTAATCAAAATTAGGTTAATTAATATAATTTTCATTTATATTATTAAAATTAATTATTACTAATGTAATGTTTTATTTTAATCCCGATTCACCAATATAACTATTCTTAACAATATTTAAGAGATTTTTCTTGAAATTCTAAAAATTTTACATTATTCGATTAAAAAATTTGAATTTTTGAAAAGAAAGAAAGAAGATTCCATTTCATATTAAATTCATCCGATTTGAAAACAAAAGAAGAAATCCGAAATGCGATTTTATAATGACAGTTAAAGCTCGTGTTATGCAAAAAGATAATATAAGGTCACTCAACAAGTGAAAGTTACAAGGCATTATCACTCGCCTGAGCAAATATTGCCGTCTTTCGCAAATATTTTGAAAACTAATACAAATATGAACACAATTTTTGGATTCCGGCGTTTTAGTATCTGAGCTTTGCTTTTATGCAAAAATTTATTATTTTAAAATTCATTTTTTTCAGACTCATATTTAAAAAAAATTTTAAAATATTAAATTCATTTTGTTCATCAACTTATTTTGTAAATTTATGTAGTAAGATTATGTAGGTTTAATGAATGAAAAAATTTTCATAAACATAAAATAGTTTCCGAGATGTGATCAAAAGTGTATATGACTCATTTGAGATTAGAAGAGCCATTTTTCAAAACTCTATAACTGTCGAAATTAACATGAGACCTCTTTGAAAACTTTTATCAGGGCTAATTTCATGACGAGGAATCCATTCAGCACAAAAAATTAATAGGCTTAATGGAATAATTTTGAAAAAGCAGCAAATTAACTTTTTTAATTAATTCGCTTAATCTGTTTTTGATCTGAATAAATAATATTCTGTCCCCTTCAGTCATTAACATCGACACTAGCTTTGTGAAGATGCGATAATATATACCTGAGATAAGAGATGTCCCATTTTTTGTTGATGACTGTACAATAACTTAAATAAACGCATACAAATTTCCTTGGAAACTTTTTTATAGGATTTTGAAAATTCGTTAACCGTCTCTTATGTTGGCAGTACATTTTCTCTCAATATGTCTAAAGTTTAAATTTGGTAACATTTTAACATGTTAAATTTGAAAACTCCATTAATGCAAAAACAAATTACAGAAATATAAGTAGAAAAATAGAAAAGGCGTTTTTTCACTTTCTTGAGGAGATAATGACCGTTAAATAACGTTCATTCATTGGCTGTTAAGTAGAAAAACAACCACTTGAATATCAATATTTTGATATTCGTCCTCCTAACGTGCAACATTACATGACATTCTTTCCATAATTTCTTCGTTTTTTTTCTTGCGTTTTTTGTGATTTTTTTAGTGTTTATTGTATTATACACATATATAACACATGAAAGACACATAAACACAATGGTTTAAATTTACGAATATATGAATAATGCAAGAAAAGGAAAAAATCCTATTAATCTGTCGCGTTAAGCTGTTTTAACAAGAAAAAAATATATACCAATAAACGCACAAAATGAAAAACAGAAGCGTCAAAAAAGAATGCACGAAAAGAATACCGTGGTATATTCTGAAATAAGGAAGCTTATTATTATCATTATTAAATTTTCGTTACATATAACAATTCATGTACTGTGAATATACAAATTCAATGGAAGAGCGGCTTTGTTAAAAATTCTTCACTGAAACAGGCCAAATCTCCTGAGAGAAAATATGTGAGTTCAAAAATAGGAAATTTCATATGTTAATGAAACAAAAAAATCGAAATTAAAAAAACATTAGAAAACAGCAATAGAATTTTATAAAAAAATTGCACTCCAAATCTTAATTATTTACTCGCAAAAAGAAGAATTCACAATTGAAAAACCATGTATTTAGTCATACTTTATGAAGACAAATTACTCTCATCCACATGTTTATTAATTTGCGCTCTCCTTTCATAAAGAACTATAAGAGGTAAAAGAAACTGTAAAAATAATTTAAACCATTTGCTCGCTTTTGAATTCTCATTTGGAAACAAAGAAAATATCTGAAATTTATTCTTAACTTTAATTTTTTCTATTTTATAACCTGTTGGGTTCAATAGAAACATTTGTTTCTTTGTAGTGGATATTCGTCATATTTCTTTATTGTTTCATTTATTTACTTTTATTTTAATTGTATGATTTTATTTATGAATACGAGTTTAAATATTCCTATGTGTTTTCAAAAATAACTTGTTTCTTTCAATAATTTTATTAGAAAATAATGGTTTTTAATAACATAATTTCCATACTCAATTACATTTTTTACAGCTTCTAATAGAAAGGAATAAACTTTTAAGAAAAAGGAATCGACTACTGTAGGAATTTTATGTTTGATTACAATTTTCAGCAATTTTGAAAGCTGAAATACAAGTAAAGGGAAACTGTAAGTAAAATTGATTTTCGTCTAAATTGATTTTCCGAAAATTAAGAAAATTTTCTGTTGTATAGAGAGGAATTTAAAAATTCTTTCTGAGATTACTGATTCTAATTTTTAAAGGTAATTTGAAAGTCATTAACTAAAATAAGGCGTGTTATCAGAAAAATGCTGCTAGTTAGATTATTTTGTACAGTTATGCACACCAAGAGAATTTACAAGTTATTGATTGATTATACCGGTAAAAATTTCAATTTTTAAACTTATTTTAATAATAAATGGAATGAATTATATTCCATTGGAGCTAAAAATATGAAATTAATGAAAACATGGATGGAGATATCATGAGGACCATATATTGTTGGTATCACTATTTTTTTTCCTTTTAACGTGGGATCATACTTTTTTCTTTGACGTTTTCATTTTCAACAGATAGAATTAAAATCTGTCACAGCCTCAAAATTAAAAAAAAGACATTTATCGAAATTTATTTTTAAAAAAATAAATAATTTTTAAACATTCACAAAAATTTTATGTTTGATGACATATTCCAGAAAATGATATGCTAAGATTTTTTTAAAGCAAAATATTTCAGTGTGTAATAAATACTTTTTTATTCTTTTATTAAGTATAAAATATCGTTTAAATTTCCAGAGTTATAGCTAATGGCATTATCATTGTATTTTATCATAATATTAAATACGAAATTTACTTCATTTTTCCATTTTAATGAACCTGGCCACTATCATGTCTGTAAGGGTGGACTTTTGTAATTTGTTTTCCATTCCCTTTTCCATGAAATTAAATTAATTTTTGTGTTTCCGTTGGCAATGCAACGATTGAAAATTTTTAGATTAAATTATTTTTTATCAATTAATTAATTATTTTTATTTCGATTTCATTCATTACGAGAATGGCATTTGGCAGCGAATTTGAGAAAAATTGTTTACAAAATTCATATTAATTTTAATAATAACACGTGAAATTAAAGCCTGAAAAGTGTAAAATACGTAAATTAAAGTAATGTTTAAAAAGCACTTTTTTAATGTACTAAAATGTAGAAAACTTTTTTGATAAAATAAAATATGGAGGACAAAAGAAATTCCTAAAGAACGGAAAGCCGGAAATAAAGATATTTAACCTCAGACAATGTCATAAAGAAGAAAATTCTTAAACGAGAATTAAAATTGAAAATGTTTTATAAATAAATTTTAATTTTATTTAAATCAGCGTGTCAAAATTTAAGAATTTTTACTTTAATCTCCCGATTTTTAATGGAAAAAGAATCACAATTACTTAATTATTTATTATATTAAAAATATTTTTAACAAAATTATAACCAATGTACTGCATGTGCAGCAATTTACAGCCAGAAATAACGGATATTTTCAAACTTCGATTAATGTGTTACATATTCAAAATTTTAAAATAAAATAAAGTGAAAAACTAAAACAAGATGGAGGAATATATATAGATAGATAGATATGAACAATGCAATAATATTGCTGAAAGAAGAAAAAAACGAAGACAAAAAGCAAGACATATCGAATAAAGGGAAAAAAAATGATGGCATATCGTATTTTATTGCTTTTTCTTTCTTACGCAGGTCTTGCGCTAATGCAGAAATAACATTTTTCTACTTCACACATTCTTTATTTTTTATATTGCCTTACATCCCGAAAAGAAAAAATGAAGTGTCATAATTTAACAATTAAAAAATTTTCCCCTGCTGATGACGCATCCTCGACATTAAAGCTTTGTTTTAACATTTTTTTTCCATAAAAGAGAGTTTTATGTTTTATTTTTTCATTTAATTTTAAAGGAAATCAAATCACAAATCCAAAGAATCAATCACAATCAAAGAATCAAAGCTCACAAATATCTTTTCTCAAAGCACAACTGTAGATTTCTGCCTTTTCTGGCATTACATTTCTTCCTTGATTAGGTGTCATCAAATTCATTCATTTCAAAATAGTTAAATGAATTTTAGAAATAGTGCCACAAGCTCATAAACATTCTATTTTACGTGTTCATATATGTCAACTAATATATATTTATTCCTTTTCCTCTTAAATTAGGTTGCTTACTGACGTTCCTCGAAGACTTGGCTCATGTATTATGAGCCGCGTCATTCGCAAACTCTATTATGCTTAATTAAAATCCATGAAAAGGAGTTGGCACTCTTGGTTTGATAAAATACAGACTTAATTAGAAATTTCTCGTAACTCTCAAAGATATATACATTATACACGCAGCTTAATAATGTCAGGCACTTGTCTTTCTATTACGCACCTTCTAAATTTCATAAAGAAAGATTCTTATATCTTCAGTTGTTTACACTTCAAAAAGTTTCCAAGTTCTTTCTGACATATTTCGAAACACATTTACTTAGTATGAAATACTCTTGTTTTAAGATAAAGGCAATATATATTAAAGAGTTAGAGCTTATTTTAAATATAACTAGATGAAAATGGAGGCAGAATTATACTATCGAACTAATTTCAAGAAAATAATATATTATTACTGTTATTTGTTAAATATTTTTAATGGAAATAATTTGCATAACAATTGATACATTTTATTTTTATTGCATTTTGTATTCCTTAACTAGGCCTCTTCAAAAGAACTACTATGTGATAACATAAAATTAAAAGCAAAAATCAAAATTGTAATATAAATCGTTTTCCCAATTTGGATAATGTTTGATAAAAGAGTTCCAGTAAAATAAATCTAGTGTCTGCATAGTTTTGTCGGTGTCTTTCAGTCATTGCTTAAATATATTTAAACATATAATTTGTGTAAGGGTTACAGAAATACAGTGGTGTTCATAGATATAACCGATAAGCGAGATTTCTATATGATTAAAAATTAAAAAGAAAATGGCTTTAAATCATTTATGTTTAACTATGTAATACTTCAACTAACAGAACACCAAATTAATTATCTTTTCTGCGATTCCTCGAATCTTTACAATTACCCTTACACAAATTATATGTTTAAATATATTTAAGCAATGACTGAAAGACACCGACAAAACTATGCAGACACTAGATTTATTTTACTGGAACTCTTTTATTTAAAAACAAAGTTGTAATAAATGAGCTTACATTGTTTTCTATTCCATGTGTATCTCTAGCATTTTATTTTACGACCTCTCTTCCTTTAATGTTGAAATTTCGTTCTACTACATTGCTCATTTAGAGTAACAGTCAGAAAAAATGAACATTTCTATTATACATAATCGGCAATCATTAAAGGAATAGTTTCATCATATACATAACATCGTTTAACTATTCAAAAAGAAGCATTTAAGGTGGTTTACGAACACTATAATGAATTAAAATACCTCCATCAATAGATGAATATATAGATTATCTGAATTTTTATTTGACTTCTAGAAGGTATATGATTTATTAAATTTTTATATTAATAAATCCATTCTATAAAGAAGTAAACGCAGTAGAAATATTTCTGAAATATATTAAATTAATGAAGTGATAAAAGCAAAATAAATGTTCACTAAATTACATCTGAAGATTTTTTTTTAGTAATTCAAAAATTACTTAATAGATACTAAAGATTTTTGCTATTCAATTGCAAAGAAACAACTTTTATGAGCACGCGTGCACATTTCAGTACGTGAAAACAGTAAGTAAGTAGTTTAATAAAAGAATATTATCTGAAAAATAATGAGTAGCAATGTAAAGTCTTTTAGAATTGCGACAGCGCCGCAATAGAAATGGCCAACAAAAGAAAAACGGAAAAAATAGCTTAAGGTTAAATTTCAATGTTAGTTAGTTATATAAATGTCCCATTTTTAAGCAACACGAGGTCTATTTTGGAACGGACCTCGTAAGTTTGAATCGTAGCCAGATGACGAGGACGACACTTGAGCTGGCACCTCCTTCTCCAAACTTCCGCATTTTATGTTAAATCTCATAGAACTTAAAACATTAATGAAAAGAGATTTTTAAAAATTTCTTATGATATAACTCGGCAACTATGAAGAAATTTCATAAAGATTATATACACATTGCGATTCTAATTTTTTTTTAAAAAATAATAATCTCTATTTCTTGACATCTTGAAAAAAGTGGATGTAACTCTTAGAGTCCTGAACTTATTTTCCTTAAGCCAAGGACTTTGAGAAAGGGAATAATTAATGAATATTCCTTTAATTAAGAAGATAATTTTATCGTTATTTGAATTAGAACATTCTAATTTTGGAATTCGGACTGATTCTCAAATATTCTCTTCAGATGCTGATAAGGACTTTCCCAAAATATAATAAATTTCCTGGGCATATTGAAGGGCGGAAATAACTTTTCGGTTGTGAAGAGTAATTGGACAAGAAATCTCTCTTAGAGGAGTAATTATGAAAACCTTAATCAAAGATTAAAAAGATGAGTTTTTAATTCCATTTGAATTGGACATGCGTTATATAAATCATATTTAAAAAAATATCTGCGCGATTGGAAAAAGAAACAAGCAAATATCAGTGACCATTAATTAACAAATTAATCTTCATGATTTCCATGTAATATTTCACAGTTGTATAAACAGCCTATAGCGCCCATATATCATTTGAGTAAATTAAAAATGGTTAATGAGAGCTTAATAGACGCTCTTCCTATTGGTATTGTTTACTTGATAGGCAGTCTTGGCCAACAGGGCTTACGAAAATATTGATTGAAATTAAAAATTGATTAATGAAAAATGTTTTTACGAAGTCTTTCGAAGAGGCTTCAACCTATTATTCAGCCAAATTTTCAAAGCTTGATAATTCTCAAAACTGCCTGTGGCTCACACTATATGCCTAAAAGTATTCGGACACTTTCAGTTTTTCACATGTTTTAGAATTTCTCCGAAAAAGTTTAGCTGACAGCCTTTAAACTTCGACCATGTAAAGGGTAACTTTAATTGCTGTAACTCACATTTTACATTGAAGATTCGGTCCTGAGGGCAATTGGGGTACCGTCTACAAGCTGATGAAGAAAAACACTTTTTTGGCCCACCTCGCTTCACAGAATACTGATAACATGATGAAACTTTCAGAAATGGTTATGTTTAATGTGCATATTATATACAGGAGTTTTCATAAACTCAGCACAAAAATTTGGGAAGATATAAAGGTTTTTATTAAAAAATACCAAATTTTCCTGCCTGTTTTTTTTTTTTGCTTATAACATGCAGAGTTTTCTGTTATATTAAACGAAACTTACAGAAAAAATTAAAATATATTAGAGAAGCATTTTGTAAAAATTTGGAAAAACGTTTTGAATATTACAGGAAATATGAGCATTTTTATTAAATAATGTTTTACTACACATGCGCAAAACATAGTGCAATTTTTCTTTCACAACTTTAAAGCCAGATATATAGCGCAATTTATATAAAAAATTCAGTTCAATATCATTAGTATTCGGTAACGAGCGGAATTTTAGCTCCTAGCGAAGAGAAGCAAAAAGATGAGGGGTTGTACACAACTTTATATCTTTTTAGTTTATATCTTTAAATAGTTATATGGAATTGTATAGTGGTTAGAATTTGCTGAATACCCATGAACACATCAATTACGTGCATAACTTAAATTCCAGCTAATTAGGCACTATAAATAACAAAAATTTTATTAATTTAATTATATTATTTCCATGATTATTAACAAGTTATTGTTTAAAATACGGAAAATATTGTTAATACGGAAACCTTCCGCGCTTTTGCGCATGCGCCGTGCAGAGTTATTTTCATCAAAATAGAGGGAAAGTGAAAAATGGAAGGGTGATGTTTACATTTTACTGAGCGTGATCTAACAAAGAATTCCGGAAATGCGTTCACATGACTCATTTCCTGTCACCCTTTTACGGTGTAAAATTGTCCAAAAGAGGTAGTCTCGGAATCCGTGGTCAGACGATACATATTGTTACAATTTTATGGCCAAACGATATTTTAAAATATATTTCTTTTATGGACAAATTATTTTTTATCTATTTAAATTCGTTTCTTATAATTTTTTAATAATTCTACAAATATGTATTTTTATTTATTACAAATATTACAAGTGTGCATGGGTATTCAGCAAATTCTAACCACTATACAATTCAATATAACTATTCAAAGATATAAGTTTTAAAAATATTAATTTGTATACGACCCCTCATCTTTATGCTTCTCTTCGACAGGATCTAAAATTCTGCTCGTTGTAATGTCGAATCTTTCTGAATACTAATGATATTGAACTGATTTTTTTTTATATAAGTTGTCCTATATATCTGGCTTTAAAGTTGTGAAAGAAAAATTAACGCTGTATTTCGCGCATGCGCAATAAAACAATATTTACTAAAAATGCTTATATTTCCTGTAATAGTGAAACCTTTTTTCCATTTTTACAAAATACTTCTCTAACATATTGTCACTTTTTCTATAAGTTTCGTATAATATAACCGAAAACTCTTCATGCTATAAAAAAAGGCGGGGAAATTTGGGATTTTTTAAGAAAACCTTTATATCTTCCCAAATATTTGTACTGAGTTTCCGAAAATTCCTGTAAATATTATGCACCTTAAACATAACTGTTTCTGTAAGTTTCATCTTGTTGTCAATATTCTGTAAAGCAGGATGGGCCAAAATAATTTTTGTCTTCATCAGTTTGTAGATTTTCCCCTAGTTGTCCTCAGGACCGAATCTTCAATTAAAATATGAGTTACAGTCCATTTTTTATATGGTCGAACTTTAAAGGCAGTCAGTTAAACCTTTACGAAGAAATACTAAAAAATGTGAAAATCTGAAAGTTTCTTGATACTTTTGTGCATATAGTGTACCTTCGACCGTTCCGGCGTTTTGTTCACTTGCATACGTTATAAGACCGAACAGACTATTTCAGGGTCAATGGAAACTATCGTAGTAAATAGGAGGAATGCTAACTTTTGCTTATTTTAGGACCACACTGACCAGCCTACCCAACCGGGTGCAAGGCCCGCAACGGTCGGTGGGGAGACAACGAATTAAATTTACATTTACATACTATTCCCTGAACAGGGGCAATGAATCGGAAAAAGAGCTGAGTGATAAAAAGCAGCTGCTCACCCATACAAGTGGGGAGAAGGACTGGTCACAAATGCTCAACCCACCTAGTGTGGGGAGTACTTAATTACAATCCAAATGTTCTCCCATCAATATTTATAAAAGAGGAAAGTATGTGAGTGTGTTTGTTCGTTCGTTTTCTGGTCCTTTAAACACTCCCGTACCGTTGGATTTACGATGGCTAAATTTGGCAAAAGGATTTATTAGCAAAAGAGGGAGCTATTGCCGTACAAATTATATTGAAATTCGGATTAGATTTATATATAATTAGAGTGGGTTGCCAATTCAATGCGGACACTTTAAAATTTTCATATTTTTTCGAATATCTCCCAAAAATCTGCAAAGATTTTCTTAGAATTTCAAATTTGTAAATATTAGGCTTGAGCTCACATTTTACAGTGAAGATTTGGTCACGAGAGCATTTAAGGGACCTACCAAAAAGTGATGAAGACAAAAAAATGCCGACAAATCCCGTGTCAAAGAAAGCTGAAAACGTGATGAAACTTTCATCAATGGTTATGTTTGATGTGCATAATATTTACATGCAATTTTGCAAATTTTTCATAAATTTTCGGGAAGATATAAAGGATTTCTCAAAAAATCCAAAATTTTTACTCCTGTTTTCTTTGCTTATAACATGTATAGTTTCCCACTAAACTCTAGGAAACTTAGAGAATACTTGAAAATATGTAAAAGAAGCATTTTTTTTAAAAATTGAATTAAAAAATTTGAATATTACTGGAAATATGAGCATTTGAAGTAAATAATTTTTTACTGCGTTGTGCGAATTGTAGCGTACATTTTTTTTCTTAACTTCAGAGCAAGATATATAGGGCAACTTATATAAATGTTCCAGTTCAATACCAATAGTATTTAGAAAGATATCGGCATTGCAACTTGGTAAATTTCGGAACACTCTAAGAGTGACTTAATAATGAGGGTTCTTACACAAACTGATATTTTTTAAGATTTAATCTTCGAAAAATAATATTGACTTTTATGAAAGTTGAATATCCTGAATACTCATGAATACTTATAAGTTAAATAAATAATTCAAATTATAGTTCGACGATTAATCTTGAAAGTTTCAAGCTTAAAAAAATATCAGTAAGTCCACAGTATCAGCAGTCCACATTAAATTGGCAACCCACTGTAATTAAATAACGATACTTAAGCTATTTTTAGACGTTTTTCACCAATAACTTCTGCAATACTTACAGTACGAAAATTATTTTTCATCACCTTAAAGAGCAAAAAATTATCATCTTTTATCTAAAATTATTTTCTTTATTTAAAAAAAAATATCTTTTTAATGATACCAATTTAATTGTTGTACAATTTTTTCTCTAACTGTAATTAAAGTTTCCAAATTCATTTTAAAATCAAATTCAAACTATTTTATTGTTTCATCAAATGTTTCATTCACGTGTTTTTACGTTTTTACCACTGTTCATTTTTTCCAAAAAATTCCTTTTTTTGGCCAAGGTTACTTACTTATTCTTACTTCCGCTGTTATTTCGTAGAATGCATTTAATTTCCGTTTCTATTTCGTGGCTTTTCATATGCACTCAAATATCCAATGACGTTTAGTTACTACTTGATGTTTCGTTCGAATTTCACAAGTTTTTGAATGATAATATTCAGTGTGCAGCGGTGTAGAGACCGGGGAGTAAGTGAAGTGTAGATGTCGCGGATGCCAGTTTTAGGGGCACCAAGGAGACAAAACATTACTGCAGTTATGCCAGTTTTTAAAGAAAAATAAGATTAGAGGGCGGAAAAATAATACCAGACCTCAAAGGCCATTTGCTCTAGCTAAGCAAATGACGACTGGGGTAAAAAAAAATCATATTCCCTGAGCGCCACTTACCCACATTGGGCCACTTACCATGCTGATAAAAAGTTAATACGCTTTTGTTACTTTTTAAAGTCAAATACAATAAGGAGCCGAAAAATACCATGTCCGGGACGCCGCTTACACAAGTTAAGCCTCTTTTAACGAACGGGGGGAAGAGGAGAAAAAACCCCCTTCTACGCCACTGACAGTATGTAAAATCATTACGGCTTATTCGATTCCCGTTCCTATCGAAGAGAGAGGGCCTAGGGAAAAGGAGGAATGATGTTTCCGGTTAGACACACAAACACCAAAAAGAAGTGGATGGGGCCATAAAAAGTATAATGTGATAAAAAGCATGATACGAAGTATTTCTATTGTCTCGGTAGAAATGATGGAGATGGGAAGATGGAATTCCAAGAATTTTCAGACTCATGTGAAGTGGTTCAAAGTACGGAGACAAAAAGAAGAGATTAGTTCAGCTGCTGGCTGAAAGTTCAGAGACACAGGAGATGGAAAAAGAAAATTAACAAAAGAGGTTACAGTGAAAAACTCTTTAATTAAATTCAATGTGTTGTAAGTTCTTAGACTTGAAAATATTTCTACCCCGAGGAACGACTGGTATATAAGCTAGTTATATATAAATCAGCAAGTAAAAACATAATTTACTACATGCATAAAATGCTTTAAATCTGTTATGGCAAAGAAGTAGAACGGGTAATAGAATACAAACAAATGCAATAACCAAAAATAATATACAATAACAAATAATAACAAAAAGGTAAAAGATAAAGATCTAAAACCAATAAACAAAACGCTAAATAACGCTTTCATAGTAGCACTAAAGAAACCTTAAAATACACCAGAAAACATTATAGGAGATCCAATAGCCCTAAAGCCCAGCACACTATATATGTATGACTTTTTATGAACCAGGAATGTTCCAGTCCAGTGGGGGATGAGAGGCTCTGATCTATGTATTTAAGATTCGGGGCGAGTTTTAACTCTTAAGGACCACATATCTTCAGTAATCTAGGGAGGTCTCAGGACACAGCGCCCTGAATACAAATTTAAACACCCTTAAAATTCAAATCATCAATAAAATCAATCCTTAACACGACCCATAAACACACAGGCAAGAACACTCAATACCATGTCAGCGAAGTCAAAAACATTTTCTTAACTCTCCACATCAACAGATGGATCATTAGTTTATAGACCTATCAGATTTGGTCGTCGAATCAATTAAAATTTAAGATAATTTATGAAATACATTATTACGGGGGTTTCTGAGATAAAATCTATACAATAATTAAAAACATTCTATTGAGAAGCTGTCAACATTGTAAAAAGATAAAATCAATCAACAAAACAAGGACAACAGTAAAACATCGCTATTGAAAATGGATCCATAGAGATCTTCACAACAATGTGAAATTTAATTTAAATAAAAAGATTATTTAAAAATATAGTTAAAAACAAATTAACGTTTCACAATGATTAAACAAATAATAAGAAAAAACTTAAGTTAAAACTGTATTGATTAAAACTTATAGGAATTTTAAAACCTTTAGGAATTTTGATGAGAAATTCTGGATAGAAGGCAGCAGTAACTCAAAATTCACCCTTGATTATTTCGCAGATTGATTCACTGATGGGGAATGCCTTCATTAGTTTTCTTGTGGTTGGTTTGTTTCCTAGTAAAGCCTTATACCATGTTGGTTTGTGAGCATCTGCTGGCCTTTCTAAATGGCAGTCTTTAGTGATTGAGCAGTCAAAAGTGAAATGATCTGCATCACCCATGAGGTCGCAGATGCAATTTGGGGAATCCAATAAAATTAAGTCTGTGTAGACAGTGCGGAAAAGGACCATGCCCACTTAAAAAGTAAATGAAAAATTTATTTCTAATTAAAAATTTTTTATACACCTTTTCACATAAGTTCTGACTCTAAGTATTGAAGAGAAATGTTAATAATATTTTATAGGTGTGGCGAGCTTCTCACCTTCGCTAGTGTTTATTTGGCTTATCAGTACATACCAACTGGCGCACTTTAAATGCCTTTCCTGTTCGCAGATTTAAGCAAGGCATGATTGCGAACGCCAGAAGCTGTGGTTCCAGTATTTCCGGAAATTCTGTTGTTCTTGGAGTTCCTCATACAAAAACATCCTGCGGTTTTACAGATTGGAAGTCAAAAATCTATGATCAATAAGCTGAATAGTGGACGGAAATAGGATATGTGAGAGGTCCCAGATAACTCACATTTGCCACGCGCACAAATAAAAGAGTTACGAAACAAGAAATTGCCGCGCAATGCAACTCAGGGTCATCGCCAAGCATATTTTCGCGCTCTACAACCTAAATAAAATTACAAATTAGTTAACGACAAAGAGGAGTCCTTTTCATTTTGATACAAAATTTTAAAAAGTGGGCTAAACTAAAGTTTCGGGTGCGGTATTGCTGCGCTCCTCTTGGTATCGCCTGCTGTTTGTTGCCAAGAAGAGGACTGTTTAGGGTTGAGAAAACTTTTGTTTTGGGTGCGCAGTAAGCATTTTATTTGTCTCTTCCTCACGCGATGCCTGCGGAATCTGAAGTGTGTACCGAGCAATTTTTTTTAAAAAATTAAGGAAACATTAGCGTCTTTGCTAGCAGCGGAAGAGTGAACCAAGAAGCTTCGATTCTTCATTGAGAACGTAAAGCATCAAAACTTTTAATTTCTCCATTTAGAGCCGTTAATCTCTTTATGACAGAATTTGGCTATGGCACTTGGAGTTGTGCCAAGAAAAAATGGCGGAAAATAAGACCGCACCCTAAACTTAAGTTTAATCAATAAGAGAATTTGTTGGTATTAAAGAGCACCGACATTGGACATCAACTGGAAAAGGTTGGCTGTTGTGGTAGTTCAAAATTCTTCTCCATCATGATGATAACGGGGCCCGATGTTGTGAATATGTGGGATGAAGTGGAAAGATCTGTTCACAGTTACAGTAGAAGAATATCTGCTGTCATCAGAACTATAGGCGATTCAGCATGATATTAGTACTGCTAGCAAGGTGTACCTAATATTTTGATGTATCTGTGTATTCATATGCCAATATTCAAATTTAATTTTCGAATTATCTGATATCATGTGTGTTAAAACAGGAATTTAAAGAAATATGCTGCACTTAAATAGTTATGAGAGCAGAAAGATTGAGACATCATTCATCGAATAACTTTTAAGAGGATACTTTATAGCAAACAAAGCTATATGTGATTGATTTAAAAAAATTCTTATTTAACTTTTTTCAATTTTAACCACTTCAAGGAAACATATATTTAACAAATATCTGGAAAATAGAGAGAATCAAGCAACAAAATTAAATTTATTTCAGTTGCTGGAAAGTTGTTGACTTCATAAAATGGCCATACAATAAAATACTTCCGAAACTTTCACTCGTATTCTAAAGTTACACTCGTATTCCAAAGTTACACTCGTATTCCAAAGTTACACTCGTATTCCAAAGTTACATTCGTATTCCAAAGTTAAGCACTATGCGCAAAATACGAAAAGTCTGCTCGAATACGAACAATTTGGAGTTCATTTGGGTAAAATCGTTCACAATCAGTTGTGAAGAATCATGGGGCGTGCATCTGTGGGAACTCAAGTTTTACAGTGAAGATTCGGTCATAAACAAACACAATTGGTTGAAAAACCTAAATTAGACAAGTGATGATTAAAAAAGTATAATTTAAAAGTTTTCAAATAAGATGTATATATTCATATTACTATTTTCTCAGCATACGCAAAATGCTGAAAATATTCCAAAATAATTCATTGTTTACAACGGAAAATCCGCATTTAGAACCATCATAGCAAAATCCGGAGGTCACTGACACTAAGTACCCTGCAGTGTGTCTTCCTAAAATTAGGTAGTTCAGAAATTATCTCTTACTATATGCTTTCCGAGGTCATTAATAATTCCTTGATGCATTAATCGTCGCTTCTCTTTTGGTGTAAATAGTCAGGCTAACAAGGTTAATTGTTGTAGTTGATCTTTCAAGACCTCCAAGTCATTTGCAAAATTATACGTACAACATTAATGGTCATGAGCAGTACTTAAAATATTGACCAAGCAGATTTGAGAGAGAAATTTCCTGAAACAATATAGTGAGCCAGTTAACATAACAGCCTTCTATTATTACGTAATTTTAAAAGAACTCAAGTCCTTTATGTACAACAGCGGAACATTCTCTATTTCGCATAAAATACATGTTTATTTTTTAAAATAATTCTTTATATCTAATTTTTGAATCTTATAATAATTTGTTTATAATAATTATTCAATAAAAGATAGTGCATTTTTTTCTATGAAGCTATGCTCATCAGATCAAAATTAAAAGCATAATTCTATTTTTATTGAACAATCAATATTTAGACTAATATGAGTATAAAAGTTAATATCAGAGAAGGTTATAGAACATACCGCAGGCTCTTTAAATTAAAAATCTCGTGAACAACAGTTTCTTCTTTTTACTTTTTTTTTATTTAAGCACGTGTAGAAAATTCAATTAGAAGTGTGTATTAAAATATTAAATAGACTATACAAGAATAGAGGGAGAAATTAAAGTATTTGTGCCTGAATAAAGAATTTTTGATAAGAATTATTCCTTCGTTGAATATTTTGAACGTATGTTAAAAATTATGTATTTTTAAATAAGTAACTTTTAAAGCAACTGTAATAAAGCTTCTGACTTTTTTACATGAGTATTTTTATATTCCTTTTGAGCCTTCACATTTTCGAGGACTTTTACATGAAATATAACATCAGTCTTGACCATTTTGTTGATCAAAATAACACGGAAATCAATTGAATTATATATCCATTGACATTAATTAACGAAATAGTTTGATCACATCTTTTTCCTCACCTAAATACATACTATTTAAAGGAATGTGAATGTGACATATATGTCATGTAAGAACACACTGTTTTATGCTGCGCTGTAGCATACTGTTTATTAACCTTCTGCAGGGTGTATGAGACCCAGCTAAAAAAAATCTGCAAAAAATCTGCAGAAAAAATCTGCAGAAATTCTGAAGGTATTTGGAACATGTTTTCTTCAGATTTTCTGCAGAAAAAATTTGCAGAATATCTGAAGAAAACTATGTTCCAAATACCTTCAGATTTTCTGCAGAAAAAAAAATATGTTCCAAATACCTGCAGATTTTTCTACAGTCAAGGTTTAATTATTAATTTCAATTATTAATTTAATTTATGAATCAACTTACTTATACGACGTGGAATGTGACGAAACTTCAGGCTGATCCTGTCTGGGATTCGAACCCGCGATCCTACAAGCAGGCGTCCTAACCACAAGGCCACGTCGGCATACGCGAGGTGGGGATAAATTAATCTACTTAAGTTATAGCGTCACCATGGCTATCGTGGCGCCATCTAGTGGTGTAAAAATCAACCAAGGTCAGAATACTTTTTCAAAAGTCGTAGAGATGTGTAACAGATGAGATTAGTAATATTTTTGTTCAATAATTTAGATTCTCAGTTTCAATAAATTCGTTTTCACCTTCTATATTTCTGGGAAGCCTTCTCTCCATCCAAAGGGCGAAAGCTCCACTTTTCCTTTCTTTTTCGAGGAAAATAGCTAGTCAGAAAGACAGTTGGAAAACTAATTGGCAATTAATTCAATTATGGGGTAAAAATTTAAAATGGTAAAACCTCAAATATTTATTTTAAAGATTAATTTAGAATTCATTGTTTCAGTGGCATATTTAAAAAATTTAGTCCTAAGACATTTTTCCATTGGGAAATTTTTTGAAACTCCTGTCTGCTGTAGAATTAAACAATAATGATAATTACATTATAATTTTGTTTTATATCCATTGGAAAATAGAGCTGCAATATTAGAGAATATGGTGCAAAATACGTATTTAGAGAAATTCAGATATTATGAAATTGTAGTTAAATCTTCAAAAAATCAACAGATTTTGTGAAAATATGCTAAATAACTGCAAATTGAATTAAAGACAAAATGCAAAGTCTTACAAAATCTACAGGATATTTAAAGAAAAAATAAAAATAAATTTTTTAGCAGATTTTATGCAAATTAAATTGAAGAAAAAATGCAGATTTTTTGTTGTCTTACAAAATCTGCAGAATATTTAGAGAAAAATATAATAGGATTTTTTTTGCAGATTTTCTGCAGATTAAATTGAAGAAAAAATAGATATTTTTTCTGTCTTCAAAAAATCTGCAGAATATTTAGAGAAAAATATAATAAGAAAAATGTTTGCAGATTTTATACAGATTAAATTGAAGAAAAAATGCAGATTTTTTTCTGTCTCCAAAAAATCTGCAGAATATTTAGAGAAAAATATAATAAGAAAATTTTCTGCAAATTAATTTGAAGAAAAAATGAAGATTTTTTTGTCTTCAAAAAATCTGCAGAATATTTAGAGAAAAATATAAGAAGAAAATTTTCTACAGATTTTCTGCAGATTAATTTGAAGAAAAAATGCAGATTTTTTCTGTCTTCAAAAAATCTGCAGAAATCTTTAAGAAATCTTCAAAAAAAGAAATTTTCTGCAGATTTTCTGCAGATTTTTTTTAGCTGGGGAAGTTCCAAAATAGATTTCGTGAAGCAAATTTTGCATACAACACACTGGTATGGAATGAATCCCTTATTTAAGATAAAATACTTAACGAGTATAAAATATAAAATGAGTTAATGAGTCAGTTTTATTTTTCTCCTCTTGTTATAGAGAAGAATATATATATATAGTTAAACATTTAAATTAATGTATATTGAAAATATAACGCATGTTATATTTTCAATATATACAAATATTAATCTAAAAATTAAAATTAAAATGAAATTACCTTATCAATAATCATACAAATGAAATACGAAAGATTGTTTGATTAAAGACTATATATATATATAGAGAGAGAGAGACAGGTGTTCACACTAATTATCATTTCCAGTTGGGAAAAATTCCAGAAGGGCGTGGAAGGTTTTTGGGTGCACAAATGAACTCCTAAAAAAATTATAAAGTCTAAATTTTAATACAGTCCCTCTGTCCCATTAGTTATGTTTAGTAAAATATTATTGATACACTGATATTTTGAAAAAAGAAAAGAAAAAAAGTCCGATAATTTGAATGTATTAAACCTAATAATGCGTTCTTGAAGAGAGAAGACGAAAGTGTTTTTTGTAGCTCGTCTAAAATATTCTGCATCCAGCATCTTTTGTTTTACTGCCCGCTGGGCAAGAAACAAGATAAGAAATAAACGAAACCGAATGTTTAACGCTATCAACCGACTCTCCTTCCTGTTTCTAGGAAATCAAGAAAGTGAAAGAAGCCTAGAATGATACATGGGAATAGATAACGCAGATTTTTTACGATGCGAATCCAGGAAGATTTAAAGTAGCTTTTCCGTGAAAGATGAGGGTCGGTAGATTACTTCGACTTATTAGTAACACAAATCAGAATATAACAGTGAGAAGTGAATGTAACATAAGACGAAAACCATAGGCCTAAGACCGTAGTATGTTACAGGAATTCATTTCGCGTTGAGGCATTTGAGTGAAACATAATTTTATATATAAATGCAATATTCCAACAACAATTGCAGTAATGGAAACTGAATTTTTTTTTTATCTCCTTAGATTTGGTCTTGTACGTAGGCAGTTAAAGAAGTGAGGTAACAAGAGCTCTCACGGGTGCACAAAATCCACGTGCGAATTAAATTCCATGTTTAAATAGAATAGACGATCACAGCATTCAAACACCGCCGGATGATAGAGCTAGTGGTGACGTAGCGATCCGAATTCCGAGTTAGACGATGGTGGCGTTGGCGTATATATGGTCGGCAATTGGTGTGCGAAGTGTAATACGCCTTGGAAATGGGATTGTGTTCCAGCATTTAATGTGATATCAAGCGGGAGGTGTTTCATTTCTGCATTCTATCGTTACAAGGGACAAAACCTGGGTACATCATGTGACAGAGAAGAAAGCATGAATGTCATGGAGACACCCCTCGTCTCCCCCCATAAGAAGTTCAAAATTGTACTATCTGCGAAGACATTTATGGCCACATTGTTTTGAAATTACTAGGGTTTGTTGTTGGTTACGCGTGGAGCGATCCTGAATACTGCCAGTTATTATGCCACGCTGCACCGGATTCTCAGGAAACGACTTGGACTGTTGTTCTGTTGTTGCACGACAACGCTCGCGCCGCCCGCATTCTGCCTGGTTACACGTGATTTGAAACAGAATTTCCAATGTAATGTTTTGGAACATCCTCCCTACAGCCCGGATCTCGCACCAAGTGATTTTCATCCCTTCGGACCGTTGGAAAAGCACCTTTAGGTCGCCATTTCAGAACCGATGCTGAAGTTCAGAAAGCCGTTTTTAAGTGGCTCCGCGACGTGGACCCTAATTACTTCTATTCCGGTTTCGATAAATTGGTTTATCGATGTCACACATGCTTCAACAGTCATGGTGACTATGTGGAGAAGTAATATATGCGTGTGCCTTTCAACCTTTGTCTATCTCTTTTATTTCGTGAATAAACCTTTTCTCTCAGAGGACTTATTGCCGTACTTTTTGAATCACCTACGTAAGACATTCCAGATTTCATGATTTAATTATTGTTCGTGGATGTGTATTGTTAGTCTATGTGGATTAGCTGTAGAACACACAATTTTACACAATTTTATTGAACCTGATTAATTCCATGCTTGTAAAGATGGAATATTGTAATCGATTTTTGATTCAATTCCTGATGTGCTGATGTTTTCAAATTTCTCACACTTGTGTTTTCTCGATGGCAATATGCTATTTTAATATTATCGTAACCTAATTATTAATTAATTGCTTAATTGAATTAAATTATCATTCCAAATATGTGGCGGCAGCAGGTAGTGAATTTGAGATAAAATTGGTTTCCATTTTTCATAATATTTATAATAATGAATTAAAAATTAAAAAAGTTGAAAATAATTAAAATAAAAAATTCTGCTTTTCAGTGCATATATAGTATTGTGAATTCAAAAATTGCTTTTATTAAATTTATTTATTTAATCTGTTTTACTAATTCATTCAAACACAGTTTTTTCTATAAATTAAAAAACACAAATGGTAATAAGTATAAAGAAGTAAAACAATTAATCGATTTATTCTTAACCAAATTGAGGTTTATTACAGCATTTTAAAATTGTAAAATTTTTTTACGAATTAAAATGTAATCTACATATTTAAAATAATCAATAATATATTACGACGTGGAATACCTTCTATTTTAAATTAAAAATCTTACATTTGAAATTCGTTGTGTTACATATACTTTTTCTATCGATCATAAAAAGAACATGAACTTGTTTACATCGATACATTGTACATCTGTGTAGAAGAACATTTAGTGTGTAAATTAAAACTCAATATCAGAATAACTATTGCAAGATTATCCAGGTCTGCTTTAATGGAGCACTTATTTTATTTTTAAAGGTTTGATATTGATAAATTGACATTTTTAAATGAATCATTTGCTTCTATTACTACTTGTAAGGAGAAGATCACAAACAACTGAAATAAAATAAAATATTTATCTATTTCAGGCAAAAGTAACAATTATCTTCAGTTATTCTAATATCAGTTAGTCAATTATTCTTTCAGTTTAGAAGAAACATCTGATTCCCTTCCAGATTTTCTAACTTCTTCGGAAACAATCAAGAACATTGACAAATATCTAATTATGCATCTTCCTTTAATTAGGAAACGGATTTTATCGTCACTTGAACTGGAAAGATCTAATTATAGAGTTTTGGCAGATATTCAGGCATTGTCTTTAACTATTATACTTGCCCTAACTAGTTTCTCTTGGGTGTGTTGAAGATCGAAATAACCTTTATAATATGAGGATACATTTTACAAAAACTCTGGATGGATAATTACAATTGTCTTTACTTGAAAGAAAGGAAAAGGATTTTTAATCTTGCCTGAGTAGGCCTTGATTACTTTAAATTACAAATTTCAAATGTGTCTGTTAAGAAATTGAGAATTATTATTTTCTTTCTATTCTATTTAAAAAAAATCTAATATTTTTAATTTTCATAATTTTCCTTTGCTTTTACTTTTGTTTTTTTATAAAAAGGCCTTCTTCAGGTGCATCTTTAAGTCTTTTTTAAGAACACGGAGCAATCTATATATAAAAAATTCAATGTCTATTTGTTTCTGTGTTTGAACCTTATACAATCCCACAACTCTTGACTGATTAGGACGAAATTTGCAGCACATGTTCCGTAGCACCTGGAATGATTAACTACGAAACTGATAAGTTCCTAACTCCATCTGAAGGAGGTGAAAGGGGGTTAAAAGGTTTAACGTTGAAACATATCATCACACAGAAACTATTTTTACACCTTCTTACAATTTTAAAAAAGAAGCTTTCCAGTGATACCTGTTCCATTTATGTATGACTTTTTTTCTCATTTATAATCAATTTTAAAAATGATTTTAAAAACAATTTGCGAAAATGCTTTCGTTTGTTGTAATCTTAAACATTATCACATTTGCCACTGGCGTGTTTTTGTCAATGTTAAATTTCTTTCTTCAGACATTTTCACTTTTGCACGGCAGGATTTCGCAACTTTTAATATGTGCGAATGGTAGATTACCTCTAAACACAGCATTTTAAAATAGTTGAAACTTCTTCTATAGTTAGTCTTAATTTTGTCTCAGATTTTAGCACTTTTAATTTTTTAATGCTTATATGTTTTTTAAATGACTGGTTTTTATAAAATGTATCTCACTGGATAACGTTATAGTTCATTAATAAGTTTATCAGTTTTTATTGCATTGTCTATTTTCTCTTAACTCCTTCAAAATCATACTTTCTAAAACTTATCAACGGACAAAAAAGTAGTTTCCTTTTACTTTCGGTTTTTTTAACTACAGATTTAAGACCTCTTTTTTTACCTACTTAATATCTATATTTCAGGCATTATTTTCCCCTATTAACAATTACTGTCATAACATTAGAACTGAAAATCCAAACATTATGTTGTGAAACTATAACTAAAACATGAAATATTTGTTTCGAAAGAAATTTGAAACACATGTTTATTCCCACCTGAAAGGATTTACTGCGCAGTTAAAAAGTTTCTAGCGGGAGTAAAAAGGGTAATTTTTAACGTTTCTCCGCAGTAACTTCAGAACATATTATCACACAGAAAGTAATTTTGAACCATCCTAAAAGTAAAAAAAAAAATTATAGTTCTCAGCGCCACCTGTTCCACTTCCGCACCACTATCTCTTTGGTTTTTAATAACTTTTCAAACTTATTTTTAAAATTTACAATGTTTTGTTTGTTGTCATTTTAAACCTATTTCAGTTTTTAATCTTTCCCATGCTTTTATTAATGTTAAATTTAATTTGCTTTCTTTGGACAATTCCACTTTCATTACATGTTCTAACTACAAATTTTTGGTCTCTTTTTACATTCTCAGTATCTAGAATTCAGGAATATTTTTCCCTGTTACCCACTACTGTCATATCATTTGGATATCAAGGCTTTTAATAAAGTGAAGTGCGAATGCGGATCACAAAATTTGAACCAAACACACATCTATAATATAAAGCAGAAAATACATGTATCTGTCTGTCGATTGGTTACAAGAACTCCTCCTAAACGGTGAACGGCAGAGAAATAAAATATACACACGACATTCTGGAGCGTATTTCTAGGTCAACGGTGCTATTTTCAACTTTCAGAGTTAATTAGTTCTTAAGATATTTAATTAAATAACGAAAATTAGTCTATGTTAAGCCTAATGCTTAGACTTCTGAAATACTTCTTAGACAACAATTATTTTAAAGCCATCATAAAGAGCAGAAAATTATGTTTTAATGACATTTGTTCCATTACGATGAAGTGTTTTTTCTGATTCTTATTAAGGTTTAAAAATATATATTTAACGCAATTTCTAAAAATAATTTTATTCTTATAGAAATAAATTCAAGCCAATTTACTGTTTCGAGAGCGGGCTTGTGCCAGTGTTAAAGTTAATATAATAAAATATTGTTTTCTTTGAGCATAAACAACAAATTAGACTTTTCACTTTCGGTTTCCGGTTGTCATAGCATTTACAGCTTTTAATACGGTTACACAGTGGTTCAATGACGTTAGTGAATTATTCTCTAAATGTTTTGTTTAAATTTCACAAATTTTTAACTGATCCTAATGAGTGTGTGCTAAGCTTTGAAAGCTACTTAGTCCGGTTCCTATGGTAGGAAGAGGAAAAAGGGAGGGGTAAAAAGTTGTTGTGACGGTCTATCTGTCGCAAGAACTCTACCTCAACGGTGAGAAGTCTTGATACGAAATTTGCACACGCCATTCTGGGGTCCGTTCCTAGATTAATTCTACTTTTTCAAATATTCAAAAAATTACTTCTTAAGATATTTAATTAAATAACGTAAATTAAGCCAATTTTCGGTGTCTTATCGCAGTGTTTCACCAATAATTTTAGAAAAATATATTGCACGTATATTAGTTACATACCATCTCAAAGAGCAGAAATTATCTTTTTAATGAATTCAATTTAAATGACATGTGTTCTTTTTCTTAATTTAATAAACATTTCAAATTTATTTCATACACAATTTCTACCAATGCTTTCTGTTATTGTAATTAAATTCAAACCATTGATCGTTTTATCAAATCTTTCATTCCGGTATTTTTGCCATAGTGAAAGTCATGATAAAAAATATTATTTTCTTTGAATGTTAACAGAAAGGCAGAAATTTTATTTAGCTTTTATTTTATAGCATGTACCTCTTTCAATATGTTTGCACCACAACACAATGATGTTAATTACTCTCTTTCCGCGATGCTCTATTTAATTTTACAAATTTTTTAATGATCATGATGAGTGTGTAAAATCTCTCAAGATTGTTGAGCCCACTTCCTACCGGAAGGAAAGGTCCTAAGGAGAAAAAGAAAGAACACTATGCGGTTTTGACCGGTCAGTGACAAAAACACTAAAGAGAAGAGAATTGTAGTTCGGATAATGAGAAAAAAATACAAGATATGAAAGAGTTCCTGCGGTTGCCGTAGCAATGATGGGGAGGGGAAAATGGAGTACGAAGGACTACGCGATTCTTGAAAATATTTTTATCCCGAGCAACGCCTGGCATATCAGCTAGTGCTATATATTTTCACAAAAATATAAACTCAAACGAAAATATTTTCCAAAATTATTCACGTAGGCAAACCATCTGGAGCATGTTGCATCATGTGTAATGAATATTTATTTGAGAGCTGCTGAGCTTTGAAATTGTTGGTTTTTCAGTAGCAATTAATATCAAGATGTTAACCAATTAGTGGGAAAACGTTATTTCTTGTATTCACCATACCTGCAAGTCAATACATGATGAACAGAGATTTATAACATATTACAAACTATGATGTGAATATATTACAAGATGTGGTGGGTACAAATAAACCTTGACTGTCAAAAGATCAAAGAACAGCGCTTGAAGTAATGGAGAATTTGATTGCTGAAGAGAACAGTGAACCTCAGTCTCATGTGGAGCTGAAACAAGATTTTTTAATTAATTTGATTCTTTCTGAAATTCAATCTAAATATGATATAGCTCTTGTCGTTGCTCCATCAAGAATGGCTATCAGACTTTTTGATGTTGACCACACAGCACATTCTCCGTTACAGTTACCTGGTCTCAGCTCACACTGAGATTCCTATATGCAATGCTGAAAAAAGGTTTGATGAAACGATTGTCCAACAAATTGCAAACTAATCATTTGGAATGAGTGTAGAATGTCAAACAAATCTAGCGTTATAAAATTTGTTTCTCCCATGGTATGTTCTAGAATGAGGACTCCATGCAATTTTTATATATATATGCTCCAAACGGTGAGAATAAACGGTGTCGTTTATTCAAAACCCTTAAAATAGTAATTAATTAGGTGTTATTAGTTAGAATTGAGGATACTTAAACCTCTTAAGGATTTACATATTAAAAATCGAAAACTATACGACATAATTTGGTTGTTTGGGGTTTAATGGCGCAAGAGCCATTTTTGGCTAAACTGCGCCAAACATATGATAGATAAACAGGGACACGGTGTCATTGAAAAGGTGCTTAAAGGACTAAAAGCATATCACTTTAGCATGATATAAAAGTAATTAAAATCAAGCAATATAAAAGTGAAATACGAGATAAATTTTATAGACAAGATAAAAGACGTCAAACCGAATAAAGAGTTAAAAAAACAACGCAACTTTTTCAGTAATAAAAACAAATAAATTTGCTTTAGCAAAACAATAAAAGCCGAAACAAAAGCATTTGGGCATGAACTGGGTAAAAAGTGAAAAATAAAAACTACCGCTTCCGTGCAGTAGAGGGTGGAGGCGGAGTTGTAGGACAAACATTTTCAGGTGTGTCCTCGAGATCTTCCGACATATCACACTCAAGGGCGTCGCCTTCCGATGCGCTAGAAGAGCTCATCTCGGCATCAGCATCCGATTCCAGAGATTGTAAAACTTTTGCTTTCTCTTGAGGGAAAGCAACCATAGAGTCAGGTATGGTGCCAATAGCACAAATATGAGTAGATTTAGTACCATTTTTGGTGACCGTAATATTACTTTGTTTGGTGACAAAATTGGATGCTTCGCTATGTTCTTTATCTGTAAGTTGTGGGGGTTTGTAAGACTGAGAAACTTTGGCAACAGTTATGTTATGCTGATTAACCTGAGAATCTTTTTCGAGTTTTTTCCTATTGGTGACAGTTTTGAAATCTGAGAAGTCGGGTGTATTTTTGTTACTTTCCGGAACTTTGAATTGAAATGAAACTGTTTCATTACGAGTATCGGTTGGAGAGAGTTTTAAAACAGGATCAATAGATCTGGGACAGATTTCGGAAGGTGTATAGGATGCTTTAAAGGGAACAGAAGGCAAGATTGTAGGGAGGATTCGAGTGCTTGTAGTCTCAGGTTTTTTCCTCACTGCACTAGCATAGCTGGTTTCAGGAGCTGGTGTGCGAGACTTAACAATTTGTCTGACTTCGAGAGATGAAATATCTTTTTTTACTTTTTCAGCAATTACTTCCTTTTCAAATTTCCACGCAGAACATAAGCGGGAGAAGGAAGTGTGCGAACCCTTGCAATTAACACATTTCTCAGATGCCTGTCATGACTTGCTTCCGCACAACGGGCGCAAGTGAGAGTCCCGAGGCAGGAAGCTTTTGAATGGCCAAAACGCTGGCATTTATAACATCGCAAGGTGTTAGGAATATAAGGCCTAACTGTCAATTTTATGTACCCAGCTCTAACCGAATCTGGTATTTTTGGAGAGTGGAAAGTAAGAATTAGATGCTTAGTGTCAATAAGTTGTCCATCCTGTCTGATTTTGATACGTTGTATACGAGTTACTCCCTGTGGTTGAAAGCCCTTAAGAACCTCTTCCATGGGAACATGCAACAGTTCTCCACAAGATATTACACCCTTCGAAGAGTTAAGAGTTACATGCGCGCTAACAGTCAATGGTATGGTGTCCAAAGATTTCAGTTGAATAATTTGCTGGGCTTGCTTGCGAGTTGCAATCTCTATTAGCAAGTCCCCAGAGCGAAGTTTTCTTGTAGATTTAGTCATACCAAGATTTGCAGTTATCGCCTTTTCGACAAGAAACGGCGAAACAGTGTGAAAAGACTCATTGGTTGTAGTAGTACGTTTTAAAACAAAGAAAGTATCAAACGTTGTATCAGTTTGTTTTATGAGGTCATTGTGGTGCCCACTGAAGGAAGAATTCCTTTTCTTGCCCATGCAAGTTACAATGACAATTCAGGCCCCGACGGCACCACCCATCACGGAGCCCAACGAGGATGGCAGCCACCGTCTCTGGGCATTCCCAGCCTCGGCGCTACCATGGTGCTAGTCGGAACCTATACGCTCAGAGTCACCTCCAGGAACGTTGACCACCCTTAACGCCAAGGCCCAGCGAATGACCCTTTCACTTGATCCCTAGCAGACTAACCAGACGATTAGGATGCCAGCCGAATTGATACACAGGGGACCAACAGTGCACCACCCGTCCAAAGGGTCGCCACGCACGGCCAACACGTGGGGTTTTTGGCTGTCCATGAGAAGCAAGAATCAAACAGAGTGACAACAGCTTCTCATAGAGAGCTCCCTCGCTTGCCGTCGAGGGATGGAAGTAAGCAGCAGAAAGCAGAAGGAAAAGGTGAGGGTAAACTGGAAGGGAGTACAGATCCCTGGGAACCTCGGGATAGGGACACCCGTACTCACCTATAGAAGGCGAGCCCCTGAGGATACGACATAGAAGCATATGCGCTTTGCTTTTTCTTTCATATGTAGAGTAAAAATAAACGAGAGCGGAGCCGCAAGTACAAAGGCTAATAAAAATTAAAATTATTTCATTTTCTCATTTTGAGATAGAGTTAAGTGGGGCCAAACCGGGTACCTAAGACTCGAAGGCCCGTGGGAGCTAAACTATTCGACACAGAGCTTGTCAGACTTTACTAAAATATTAATTATTTATCAGAATGCATTATATCTTTCAGGATAAGTCATAGTTTTACTACTTTTTTACTAATAATTTTTTGTGGAAAGTCAAGTAATGAGGCAAAAGATGAAAAGAGTACATTCCCCAATTAGAACTAAAATATAACATATATTTTATAATTCTATTATTGTTTTAATATTACTTTACATAAAGAATTTTGCAGTTGATAATTTTTAAGAATAAATAATTATGACTATTAAAAGTTTAATTGGAATTTTATGTTGACTCCAAGGCCAAAAAAGAAACATTTACTGTATAGAACAAAACATTTCTTTTATGTAGTATTGTTATTAACGCAAGTAATAAGTTGCATTATTTTTCTTCGTTTCAACTAAGCAGGACATATATAATGTGTTGTAATTAGAATTTTGAAAGTTAGTTGAGTTTGGAATGAATTCCGAAATAGAACAACGCAGAACCATTCGTAACAATTCTAAGGAAGAATTCAGGATTATAATACAGCTTTTAAAGGAGTTTGAAACTAAGAATTGTATATTCGTAGCACGAAGTATAGAAGAAAATTCTTCGCAAGAAAGGTTGTTTTCTATGTTTGAAAGAATTTTAGAAGAACCTTGGTGCAGGTATTGTTTTATTATTTTTTTCTGCCTGGCAGAAATTATTATTTACTGAATTTCATTTCCGAACACACTTCGTAGCTAAAATGTAAGGGAGAGATGCCGAATTCGGACGGGTGCTACACTACGTATCATTCAGTTACATGTGCAGTCAAACGGATATGAGCATTCTATTTTCCAGAACACCACCGATTTCTTTCTAATAGATTGTTGCATCGAAATTTAATTCAAATATTGATTTGTATTTTCTTTTCAAAGAAATTTGAAATTAAATTTTATTTTAAAAATGTAATCGTTAATCATTAAGATTAATATCTGTATAGATTTAATCGTCCGGTATTCAAATATAAGTACAATTTCTAATAAATGAGGGAATAATATATTAGTGCGTAAATCATATTTAGATTTTTCTTACGTTTTAATCCCCAATGATTGTTCATTTCTTAAGGATAATATAACAATTGGTTTTTAGTTCTGATTTCAAAAGTTTCTTTCAGGAAACCTTAAAATGAAATTATTATTTCCATTACGAATAGAAATATTGAAAATATATACTTTGCTTGTAATATATATTACTAACTATTGATTTTCATGTAATGTTTTCATAACTTCATTGATAAATTAATATACCGTTCGAAATCTATAAAGAGAATGTTTTAATTTTCAAAGACTATTGCAATTCTATCTAGTTCGCTGCATGAAACTCACAGAATAAAAATTACAATAAATTCAACTAATTCCGAATCTAAGTAAATGTTTGTATTCATGTAACTATTTTTCATAAGTAAAAGTGTAGCATTAAGAGTCACTAGTTAAGCCTCCTATCAGAGACAGATTAATACTGTCGCTTAGAATATTATCATTTGATCAGAAATATCCTGAATTTGCTTAGATGGAATTAAGAGATTCAAGCTAACTCAGCTAAGACCCAGGTGCGTAAAATTTGAAGGAATTATCTTGAATAACCTCCAACACACATTTTGATGTTGATTGAAGTCTACTATTCTTATCGATTTGGAAGTTATATGGTTCCTTTAAATATATCGCATGATGTGAAAATTATTTTCATAATGTTACAAATCTTAGTTTCTGAGAAATCTTTGTAAACTATACATATAAATTTCAAACAAAGGAATTATTTATTGTTCTTCATTCGTTTGTTTTCTTAGATTAACTTCTATTTTGAGGATAATTTTGAGTAAAATACATTTCAAATTCCAAATATTAATGTTTCTCCGGAAAAACGCACTCAAATTGTTTTCTCACACAAAATAAAAAGGCTAAAAATCATAAAACAGCTGTTTTATTTTTCTAAATAAAGCAGATTATGTCGGATTTTTGTATACCCTGCTTAGTTTGCATAAAAATTACATACTAAGGGGTGTACGATTTTTATTTCCATTCCAATAGAAAATAAAATTACTTGACAGAAAATTTTATTTGTTGTATATCGTTTTTATATCTTCGAATTAAGTGTTTTCAATGACTCCTGAAAAGTCCGTAGGAAGAAGATAGTTTTTCTATTTTTTTTTATTTCTTTTAATCAGGCGAAATAAAACCTTCTAATAAACATGTAAGAAATCGATTCATTATTATGAGTTCTGTTTATAAAATGACTGAAGAATTTAAAATATAACCGATATCAAAACATTCAAGCAAACTTCAAAACAATTATTTAACACATTCTTAAATATTTATGGTCATTTATGTATTATAAAAATTTTATACAACCATAAAAATAATTTTTATTATCCCAGAAAGTAGGGGATGAAAATTACAAAGCTAAATAATGAATGGAATGTGAAAAAATATTTGAACAATTTCTTCGAGTATATTGAGATTTCCAGCAAGTCTAATTGTATTTTCCTTCCTCTCTAAAATACTGATTCTAAAAATAATTAAGGCAAACATCTCAGCTGAGAAGAAAGCAAACATCGGCAGAGCTCATTTCATTTGAAGCATCAGACTGGCGAAGTCACAGGAATTAATTAAATAAATCTTTAAACCCTTAGCAATCAGTCCAAATAGGATGTTTCACCGATAAAAGACGTAAGCGATTATAAAAGATTCCTCAAAATTAATTTCTAAATCTTTTGGCAGCAATCCAACGAGTAATCTTCGAAATTAATTAACTCTCTCTTCCTTTTCGTCTGAAAATAGAAAATCCTTACTATCCGGTTTCATTGTTTGAAGCCCAGCATTTTGTCGGAATTGTAAAGAAGTTGAGGCATATCAGAATGGATAATAAAAATTATTGTTAGAGAAAATGCAATTTCCCGAAGCAATACTTTTTATGTGTTTGTTCAACAACTGGAATGAATAAATGGACTGATTTGAATTAAATAATCCCACATTTTTTCAGAAAGTATTATTATGAATATTATTATTAGGATTGAAAACAGTTTGAATGAGAACCATTGTCTCCTGAAAAAGAAATATTTCTGGACTAGAATGTAAATCTCTTTTCTATTTTAATTTAAGATAAAATATATAACAAAGAATTACATCAAATGATATTTAATGCTATTTTGTGTAAAATAGTTAGTTTTCAAGATTTTGGGAAGTGTACTACGCAATTTTACTTTTGGGAAATATTTATGGACGCAATTGGAAAAAAAAAATCATAAAATTTATTTTAATATTTGAATAATGTAATAACTTCTGAATATATTAAATTAATTGCCTATAAGCTTTATTTCATGTGTTTAAATAGTATGTTGACAGATAAAAAAATATTCATGGAAAATTTTTAAACCTATCTCTAATTTCAGAAACTATTTTCGTTTAATTTCTAGACTAGTTAATAGTAAAAATATTAAAAAAATATTTTAAAATTCAAATTAAATAGAGCTTGCTTATCATTTAAAAATAGTAGTTACAAAGTTAAGCTTAGTTCAGAAATTTTTTAAACTTTCAATCCCTGCCTAGTTTTTTCCTGCTTATTGGTTTCTGGGTTCCAAGTCAATATTTGCTAAGAAAATAAGACTAAAAATACGTATGCCTTTCATTGCAAATAATTAGTTAGTACATTTTGTTTCTCTTAGATTGAACGCTGTATAAGATGAGTTCATTTTTTCATAATTAATTTTGAAAAATCAAATAAGAGAATGATTGACCCCCAGACTTGTTCTAAGAAACTTTATTTTTGGTCTTAAGACTCAGCAAACAAGTCTGGGTTACTTAGAATCTAGATAAAGATTTTAAAATTGCATTCAAAAAGTATTTTATTAAAGAATTTATAAACTGCATAATTCTAATAAATTAAAAGGAAAACCGGAGTGCATTCAGCTTATTAATTATCAAAAGACATTTATCTCCGTATGTGCATATATTTGTATTGTTTCTTTTTCAAAATTTTAGCAACATTAACATACGCCTAATATCAAATAAATAATTCGTCGTTTTTAAAACTTAACTCTTCAAACGAAATTTGTATGTCTTGGCGCTCATCTCAAAACCTTTATGCCAAATTGTTTAGTTGTGGAAAAAAACGTAATATCCAAATGTAGATTCTTAACAAGGGTATCTTGTTTTTTTCGTGCAAATTATAGGATGTATGTCTCATCAAATGTGCAAGTCTTATAATATCTAGAAATGAGAGTTTGGATAATTTTATAATTTTTAAATAATATTAAAACAGTTCCGTATGAAATATATTTTAAGTAGAGAAAAAGCGTCGGATGTGCAAAGATTTATTTTTTAAAATATTAGCTTTAATGCTTTAATATAAGTAAAAGTCTACTTAAAATTTCATGCTGCACTTTTATTTTCATTTATAATTTTTTATTTGTCTACAAGTTTTAAAATTGTCTTAGGTCATAAAAGTTAATCAATAAAATTCTCCATTTTGTACTAAATCGTGATCAAACCCTTCCCAAGTCATGATAACCATTCTGTACTAAGTCGTGAAGAAAAAAATAGTATATTTTTCATTCTGTAATTTCGTATTTTTCTGCAAGTCGTATAATTTATTCTTGTTACAAAAATTCATATATTTATCCCCTTTTTAAAATATTCTTTTATGCAAAGTAATAGTGTTACCAATACGGTTGTGAGATTGCAGAAAATTAAATTAATTTCTGAATCAAATTCAATGTAGCTATTATTTCTACTTCATTTCGTTGCTTAAGAAGAGTCTGAAGAAGTGATATTTTATCCGACATAAAATGAAAAAAAAAAGTTTATTTCTGAATCGCATCACTTTGAAAAGCAATCAGTTATTCCTCGCTGCCCTTTTTTCGTTTCGTTCCTTTGAATATTTTCCTCAAAGGTCTGTTCCAAAAAGGAGAAAAATCGCCAGCGTTATTTATTTTGTTAATGGATTCTATATAAATACAATTCTGTGTATTGGGAATTGAAGAACATTTTATTATTTCCAATGCATTCAGTGCACTACATTTGCATAATTAGCTCAAAGCTAATTCTGACAGAAAAATTAAAAAAGATATGTAATAATTTCGATGTTAAACCTTAGTTGGAGGGCCTGACGTACATAGTTCGATAATGAATTTTTACTTGCTGTGCACTTTCGACTGTTCCTCCCAGAGCCCTCTCCTCCTCTCTAACATAATTGGAACAATTCCCTCCCCAAGTACTATGCATCTAACCGATTATTTTATTCTGATTCCCATTCTAAGCAGTTCTTGTACTCATGGGTCTCAAAAGATTCTGAAACTTATGCGCTGCCATCAAATTCGACGACAAAGACATAGAGACACACGCAGAAAATGGATAAGTTAGCTACAGTGAGAGGATTTTTCGAATCTTTCAATGAAAACTGCCAAGAATTTTATGCACCTGGTGACCAACTCACGATCGACGAAAATTTGGAGTCTTTTCATGGAAGATTCTCATTTATTCAATATATGCCGAATAAATGAGCATCAATATATGTCAAATAAATTGGCTTCTTTTTCTATTTTATCAGCCATTCCTTTTTTCCGTTTCTCCCATTTATGGTTCCTGAACTGATTAAAGTAATAAACTAAGAAAAAAATGGGTGGAAATTTGAAGCCGAGGGTGTAAAAAGTTAAGGATAAGTTAGCTACAGTGAGAGGATTTTTCGAATCTTTCAATGAAAACTGCCAAGAATTTTATGCACCTGGTGACCAACTCACGATCGACGAAAATTTGGAGTCTTTTCATGGAAGATTCTCATTTATTCAATATATGCCGAATAAATGAGCATCAATATATGTCAAATAAATTGGCTTCTTTTTCTATTTCATCAGCCATTCCTTTTTTCCGTTTCTCTCATTTATGGTTCCTGAACTGATTAAAGTAATAAACTAAGAAAAAAATGGGTGGAAATTTGAAGCCGAGGGTGTAAAAAACGACCTTTTCCTATTTCATATGCTGCCCTCTCCAAAATTATACCCTATATCAGTGTCTTCAATGAAGGGTTAAAATTATCATATCATATACCAATTACTGCGGTAAAGATAATGCTTTAATATATTTAACCCTTTCGCGACAAGGATTTTATTTTCCAACTCCTCAATCGTTTTGTCAGCGTGAGCTCTGAGTAGTGCGTACTAAAGTTCCACAAAAGCTGTTTTATTTTTAGGAAAAATATATCCCCGTGTTTAGGACCAAAAATATATGTCCTATCCGTCCTGATCACTGAGGTGTATGTGTCCCAGCAGTCTTCAATGAGTACTTTTGTGAAGAAAGTTAATAAAAGTTTTGGAGGGAGAGATTTATAAATCAATCAAAGTTTTATTGATTATTATTAGTTATAGGTTGTTTTCCGAAAACAGAGCATACACATACGTTAGCTATTAAATAAGATGATGTAACACTGTGAAAAAAACCTAGATACAGCAAACTACGGTAGTGGCATCATTCTCTGTAAATGAAAACCCCCTTCTCAACACTTCGTAGGACTCATGAGAAATACTTCCACTAGTCCAAGTCGTATTTCTTTACAAAAGTATTTTTAGAGTTGTTTCGGGGCACATGTGTTCCGTTAGTCGCGAAAGGACTTAACTAATTTATACTTAAAATCGGAAAAAGAAAATAATGAACAAAATATTTTTTTATTTTATTATTCTCCACAGTGAAATCAAATTTAAAGCATTCATAACATTCGTTATCATACAAAAAAATTAAGATTAAAAAATTAGATTCTTGAACCAAATAAATTGAATAATTTACGAAGAAGACCTTTGAAATATAAATATTATATTACTGTATTTTTAACTTCATATAATTTTGCCACAAATCTACTTCCTCATTTGGGATTGCAGTGTTCTAGTGACCTAATGTTAGCTGTACCAAATATTCGTTTTGTATGGTCTGCCTGGCTTAAACGTGCTCCCTTGGATGTAGTGCCGATGTGCTGTTCCAGCTTAGACGTCATCCTGGCTATTTTACCTTGGTTATAAATTTTGAATTCCGTTTTAAAATAGACTTCTTGTAACTGCTAAACTCGAAGTAAGTTTAGCTAAAGTTAACTAAGAATTCTTGAAAACATTTCTTCAGTCAATTCACACGAGTTATTTTCCTTTATATTACCCATATTCCAATTTCGAATGAAATTTTTTCCAAAATCTAATTGTCAAGAAGAGTTCAATTAATAAACAATTAATTGTCTTTGCAATTTTTGTATAAAATCTTCAAGATAGTTGATATATGTTTTAATTTAAACAGAATTACCAAATAAAAATGTATATATTTAACCTTAAGAATTATTAATTTGAAACTTCCCCTTTATCCAGACACATGACAAATAGATTTTACCAATCTGATGTTTCAATTAATTTATCTTTAAGTGGACGCTATACTGATTACGAATGAATAAAGAAACCAAAATGGTATCTGACGTGATCACGCGGTGCTTCTGCGGTGTAATATGAAACTGCACGAAATGCATCGGATAATTTAAGATATGATAGACCATTAGTTCAACAGGCCAAATATCGGCTTTATACACAGCGCATTATTCATTATATATTAGAGGTAAGGACCTTATTCTTTTCTTAAACGGCTGATAGCAGGCTTTTAATGTATTTCATTGTACGATTAGAAAAGCTTAAATACACAAAACAGTTCAGACAGAGAAAATTCCGAATTGTTTATTTATACCAAATGAAATATTGACAAAGTTGACATAAGGCCGATAGTAAGTAGAGGCTAAAAGATACAATAATAAATTTAAGGCATCAGTTAATTTCCATAAAATTGTATTTTTAATATATTTAATTTTTAAGATATTATTAACTGAACATTCTTATATTTAATGAATATTATTTTTTCCGTCGAGTATTTGAAGTTATTTAGTTTAACATAAAATATTTTCTAAAGATGAATTAAAAGTACATCACCGTCATTTTGATCAGATATATAAGTAACAGGGTCGAAAACACTAGCCATTCGAAAGAAATGAAGAATTTAAAGTAATTGTTGATTTTTCATTGGAAACCGTACTCATGACAGCCTTAATCAAATTTAAAATTCTTTAATTCATATTTCTATTTAAGTTTGACAGAAATACTGTTTTATCGTGACACTTTACAAAAAGTAATCTTGTTAAACTTAATTATTGTAACTGTTGTTCTAGTTCCCATTGAGTATTTCAGTTTTTAATGACAATTTACGGACAGGAAACTAACAAAGGTCACACTGTTATCATCGTAATTTTTAAAAAATTCTTGTCATTCCCAAAAATAATTAGAGAATTTAAATTAGTTTTTCGCTTTTCTTTGCAAACTTAAATATATTAATTTGAATTTCATGTAATTTATAAATTTTACATGATAATTTTATTAAATATAATCTTGACAAAACTTAATAATTCAGACTTTTTTCAAACAAGTTTTAAACGGTTGAAATAAGTTGAAAGTTGACCGTTGAGCATTCCCAAATGTTTCTGTTACAAAAGCATAGTCTATGCACTGCTTAAATCTCATTTCGTTATATATTGCATTTTAATTTCACTTCTTGATGTTCTGGAGTTCTGAAGATTTGTAGAATCGCGTATATTCTTCTGACAGTAAAATATTTGTTGTTTTCGGAACTAAATTACAGTTAATCTATTAATTTTAACTATATTTTATGTCCATATGACTATCTGGTAATGAATTCAATAAAATTTGACTTTGAGATTGCAAAATATTTATAATAATAAATTATAAAATATGTTAAAGATTAAAAAGTAAAATAAAAAATATATAATAGATGGCAGAGCCACACACACACATGCATTTATTAGAGCATGAAAAAATAAAATTATTTTTTTCCCAAAATGATAGAAGTCATAAGAAAATCTTAAGTATGATGTGGTGTAAACAATCCTGTAATGATATAGAGCTACAATGAATATCACAAGAAAGAAAAATCCTTAACATTCTTTAAAAACCCAAAAATACCATATAAAACTAAAAATAATAGCAGAAGTAAATGATAAAGTTTTCATAAAATTACTACACCGTTTTTCATTTTTCTTCTGCCCTTAATATATACAAATTTCGGTAATACCATTTGGCTAGCAAAATATAATAGTCTCTTTTCCAAAGCCTTCACCAATTGCCAGTTGTGGACATGGAAGCAGAAATAATCTTTTTACTAAGTGAATTTTCCTCTTTCGTTGCAAACATTGTTATTCATGGCTGTTTCGATATATTACAACCTTCGCATTTGTAACCCTTTCACTGCAGCTTTTGCATTTTAAAACCACTTTTTCTCTTCGCTTTCATGCTTCAGCATCGAAACTTCATGACTGTTTGGCACAAATCGATGAAATATTTTTCAAAGAATTGTCAAAGTTCTACATATATTTCTCTATAAGTGAAGCTATACAAGGAACCATGAATAATTCAATACTTGCGCGTCAAGGTTTAGCTTTTGTAAAGAGATTTTACGTTTTTCTTCTCGTCTGTTAAATTACGTCGCCAGACTCTTCGGTGTCCTAATTTTGTCTCACTTTTTGTCTTGCAGGATAGAAGGGCGAAGTTTGTTTTATCTACTTTGAAATAACTTTCTTTTTCTTAAATGTGTGTTGCGGAAAAGGTTATTATGCAGTTCCATGTAGGATATTTGTGGGAACTTCTGAAGCATGGTCCATTTCATTTATGAAATTCTCGTTAATAAAATTGTAAATTATACAAGTGTTGGAATGTTTATTGCAGAAAAATCTTTAATGCCATAAACTTTGTCTTCGTTCTTAGAATGCTTGTAAAGATATATACAGGGTGTGCAATACAAATACAATTTTTCTAAAATATCTTTACCGTTAAATAACGAAAACGTGTAGTTGTATTTATCTGAATTTCATTTTAGAAAAAAAAAACGTCGTATATTTCCCCGTGAGTGGCTGACAACAGAAAACGAATAAGTGAGAAACAAAACCAGCCAGGTTCCCGCTGAGGCAACACGAAAATGAATCCGAAACTTAAAAACAGCCAATCAAAGAAAAACAAATCAATAGCGCGAAGGAAAACCTTGGAGGAGATGGAAGGGGGGGAAATAAAAGAACCGAGAAAAAAGAGCTTTAGTTGGAAAATCCAGTCTTCCTAAGTTCAAAGACAGAAATTATATCAATTCGCCATCACTTATGACATCACTTGGTTGTGCGCAATAAGTATATTTTGTTGCTTTCCAAAACTATTTAATGTGCAATCCCATCCTACGTATGTCTTACTTTTTGACGTAAAGTTACATCCCTCCACAGTGGTCTCATTGGGTGTCGGGAAAGGAAAGAATTATGACACTTTTCGTGGTAAAGTTAAACGCTTATCGAGAGTTGACTTTAGTTTCATTTAACAGAGAAAAGTGGGCATTGAAGATTGCAAAAAGAATTTTAGACTTTGGAATTACGGTTTTGTCTCAGTTGAGTTGCAAAGTTGGTGAAAATCACGAAGGATTTTTATGGCGTCACAGCGACCGATGCAGGCAGTGACCAACCAAGCTTCTCGCGCTTTCTCATACCTAACTGTCTGGAGGCCTCAGTGGTTTGCTGCAGTCGGTTGTGAGCGGTAAATTAACTGGATTTTCCAAATTTAGTTTCGTAGAAATTTCTAGAAAGTGCCAAAATGAGTCGGCTAAGTGATTTGTTGCAGCGAAGACGAAACAAAATCGAACTGCTTCTCAACGTCAAATAAGTGAGGAAGATAAGAACGAGAAGAAAGAATGAGAAAAGCAGTTATCAAATATTAGTAACATGTATAAATATATTACATTTGAGAATAAGAATTTTTTTCACGGAAAAAAACAGAACCAAAATCACGAATTTGTCACATAAATCGAGAGTTACAAAAAGCTACTCCAGTCAAATAATCTCAGAGTCACAAAGAGTTACTTCAGTCACATAGAGCTACTTCAGTCACATAGAGCTACTTTAGTCACATAGAGTTACTTTAGTCACATAGAGCTACTTTAATCACAGAAAGTAACAATTGAGTAAGGTAAGTAAGCTTATGCCCCTCAATCCCAGGGGTCGTTCCGCAGAGATAGCCTCCCATCGAACTTTTTTCATTCATTTTTTTGTTTCTCTTTTTACCCTTTTTCGTTTAAAATCGATCTCTCAGAGTGGAGAAGTAAGGCAAATAAGAATAAAAATGAAAATACGAATTTGTAATATAATTTTAGTGAGTTCTGCAACTCTAACCGACGAGTCGAGACTGACTTTAAGTAAAGTGTAATAATGCGCTCAATGCTGAGAGAAAAGAATTTAATATTCTTGTTCGATATTAGGTTATTTTCCTGTTATGTCTTTAATTTTCATTTTCTTAAGTTGCCCTTCCAATCTTTATCTAGTTTATAAATTGCAACTATCTGCCAATGAAACTGAGTAACAGTATGCGTCAATGGCTACTTTTTCAATCCAAGATGCTTGGATGATGTACTACTTGAAAAATATTTGTATTTTGTAGTTTTCTAATATTGAATAAATTTTCATTTCTGAAATAAACATCTCCATATAAATTTGTGAGAATTTCTCTCGTTCAAAATCAAGATAGAGTTAACTAAATGTATAAATAAGGCAGGTAGTACATTGATGTTCTCATGTCATTCTCATTATCTACCCATATTTTAGCTTTCTAAAGTCCGTCACAAGCAACCGTGTGTAGTTTCAAGACATGACATTATTGTAAGAATTGGATCAATGTTTATTGTTTTACTAGCTAATTAAACAATATTAATCTACAAGATAAATAACGCGTCTCTGAAAGGTTCCTTGTTAGAAACAGCGAGAAAAATATTCTCTATGCATAATTTAAAATAAATTATAAAGTAATTGAGTTTGCAAGACAACACCTTCCTTCTTTTGAAGTTTTCAGCAAAAAGCAAAGAAATATTCATGGAAGTAAGGGAATTATTATGAGGAAAGTTTAACTGGTCCAGAACTTTTTTCATATGTGAAAATATTGCTTTGATGCTTTTCCAATAGCAGGTCGTTGCGTCATTTAACACCGGCACTTTGATCAAATGCATTATACGAGCGCAACACGCTACGACCTCACTATTACACGTCACGACCCGTCATCGGAGATGGGATCTACGAGCCACATCACCATTATTTTACTCACCAGAGAAATTCATCAGAAGGGTAAAAGTAACATATCTCAGGAGAGTCTATATTTTTTATATAAATAAAAAATATATATTTCATTCCAATGTTAATCTGGAAATATCTATTGAGCAGTCCATTTAAAATAGTTGGAAAATCATACATGGAAACAAAACCAAAATATTTAAAAAAGGTTTAGAAAAGATTAAGATTTGATTTTTTTAAAAAAACTAAGTTATCTTTCTTTCGACCTTGGGCATTGTAATCCTATGTACCAACTAAGCAATCTCTAACTCGCTCATCTGTGAATTTTTCTCACGATAACTAGTTTAGTTATCTGTAAACATATTCAATTTTTGTTTATGTAGAATAACCTCATGGCTCTGGATAAAAATCTTAGTAGAAAATTTAATCTATCAAAGTTATTTTACAGTAACTTAGACAAAAGATTTAAAGAAGTGTAATGTATAGGCAAACATGTTGCAAATGTACTAGAGAAAGTCCAACCTATATTTCATCACCGTCATCCGTGATATTCATTTCACTAAAAGTTTAAATAAAATAAGGTTAATAGCACAAACCTCGACGAATTCTTTGTAAATAGCTGGATAAATATACATAAGCATTTTATTTAAACATCAATTTACTAAAAACTGCGTTCTTCCTTCTAGGCTGAACCTGGAATCATTTTATTTCTAGATTTTTTCCTATCAACCGTTTTTCGTATCGATAATCTTTATCGAGGTAATTGCATTGTTGCCAACATCGATAAGTTATTCTTGCTCCCAGCTTGACGTTGGGTGATGCTATTAAGCAAATGCCATGCGTACACAACATTGCATTTCCTTTTTTTCACAAGAGGAAATCACTTATTCGTGAGTGAGAAGCTAAACGCTTCATTTTTCTTCTCACGTACACAAGTCTGAAGGCTCAGAATAGAATCTAAAGGCAGAACTACACTGTATTATACTTAAGTCTTATGGTGTAGTTGATAAGAAGTGTTTAATTTTTAGCATTACTTATATGCTGTAAGAGAAGCTTTCACTTTAATATCGTCACCGTTTAAATTTTTTTCTTTAACTTAGTTCTGCAGTGAAACTGATATTTGGTGAAATGAATGACATGATGGTTCAGAAATATACAAATGTTTTTTTTCTTTCACGAACAAATTTAGTAAAAACTTAAAATATCGAATGGAAAATCAAAGAAAAATATTTTTACAATATTGCGTTCGTTATGATTTATTTTTTTGATGTTTGGGTGGAATCATAGATTATTTTGTATAAGAATATAAGCAGTTTTCTACATGAGAACCAATTTTATAAAACGCAATTTTATTGATAAGCTATAGTTGTATTATTTTTTCTCTCTTAGCGGTCATTATTTGAACGTTATTTTCACACTCAATTTTTGCATTAAGCACAGACAAATTTTAAATTTTATTAATCTTTCTTCAGCATTTCAGAACAGCAACGAACTCCATAACACTAAAATGATGAATTATATACTAAGACGCACACTCGTAAAAGTACCTAGTCCATTTTTATAGATTTATATCAGATACATCTGTATCATTTTAGTATTCAGTCAAATATAGAAACTGTATTAATTTATTATGACTAACTTCGAAGTGTGATAAGCTAAAATTCATAAAAATGCTATGTCTCACATCTGTGCTTCTTAAAGAAAGTAAAATGTAGCTTGTAAATGGTAATTCTCAATTCAGTATAACTTGTGTATAACAATACTGTCTATAACGATAAATCTACCTCCAACGATATTTTCTTTGGTCCCAGAGGAATTCTTATTTAATCAAGGCATTCTGAACCTCCTTACAACGATAATCACTTTTTAGATACACCTGTCTAAAATAATAATTTTACCTCCATAGGCCCACTCAACATGTTCGATTTGTGCTGGACAAAACATTAGCAGCAAAATGCAGGAGAAATCGATTAGCAGCTCGAAGTGCAGTGATAGTAGTAGTTGAACACTGCTCGTGTACCTACTGCAGAGAAAGAGTATTGCTAATGTTCGAGACATTTGTAATTTCAGGGCAAAGTACAAGGCAAAAGTGTCAGAAAATCCCTTAGCGATACTCCTTCTTTGCAGAAGGTAGGGGAAAGTCGGATAAGATGGCGACCTTAACCCTATGAGACCTATTCCGCCTGAAACCGCCCGTTCGACAGAAGCCGGACTCAGGCGCTTTCGGGCACCTGGGTGAGTTTTTTAGGAAAAATGCAGATCCTTTCTTTGTTGGTAATTGATCAGGCAACCATAGATGTCGACCTCCTGAAATTTCTGTACAGAACGTGACGATTCCATTCTGTTTTTGTGAGCGAAAATTCGCTCCAGGTTTTGAGGCAATGGAATTCTCACTCTAGCCGAGTTCAGAGAGTTAAGCTTTGGGGATATTTCCTGACCTGCATATTCGTTGCTGAAGGATTATTTTTTCTTCAACTCTTTATTTTAAAGTAAATTTTTTTAAAAAAACTTGTTATGATCAAATTTAAGACCACAAAATTTCATTTACGAAAAAAGTCAGTTTTATCATCTTATACGACTATTCGGGTAAGATGACGAACGATGTCGCGTAAGATGACGAATACCTAATCTGCATAAACCTGAAAGTGAATCGATGCTGCTGCAAACGCTTAATCGAAAAATTCGGACCCTGATATTTTACATCAATTAATATATTAATATCAATTAATATATTAATATCAATTAATATATTAATTTGAGATTCAAAATTTAAGAAATTAAATCAATTAAAAAATCGTATCGCTATCGGCTTGGATTTTGTCTTAGCTAGTACAGGTGGAATGGGGCCAGATATTGCACATAAAGCACTGGACTCCCAATTCAATGTTTCCTTACTCACTGCAAATGATGCATTCTTCATTATCGAGGACGTAAGGAAATTAAAATGAATGAATTGAGTCTTCAGACTCAGAACATTAGAAGTCGAGGTGTTACATAACTATTTTCTTCTTTTTTGTAGAATTTTTAGAAGGTTTGTTGCGTTTAGTCTTATTCACTTTAGCCTTGTTCAACTGTTATAGTTTTCGTTTGTCTTCTTTTTCATCTAACTTCTTTTTAATAAGATGTTCATTTTCCCCTGGAGTGAAAGTGAGTTGCAGGAAGGGCGGGTGGCATTCAGGTAGCACAACGAGCTATACAATCAGCGTGGAGGGGTTCGTCATCTTATCCTCCACCGAATTCGTCATCTTATCCGGTATCGCCATTTTGATTTCGAAAAAAACATTGAAGGGCATCAGTTCATTATAAAAATTAAGATAATACATCATTGAACAGCATTTGATTAGAACTTTGCGAATATGACATGTATAAATCAAAAATACTTACACCGTGAACACTATCCCTTACGAAGCACTAACCAAAATTTACATCGTAACAACTCAAGAACACATTTCCAGGTATTATTAATCACACAAATGACAAGATGGAATCTTTTGACATGACATGGGTGTCTGGTCGCTAGAGGTCTCCGATGATGCAGGATCGAGCCTACCATCTAGTGAAATTTTCGAGAAGAATCCAATTCGTCATCTTAGACTCTTCGTCGTCTTGCCCAACTTTACCCTACATGTGCAGTAGTGTCTAATTATTATCACTGTAAAGAAAACCGCTTACCCCTTCTCCTGTATTTTGTAGTTAGCGATTTCTCCGACACGGATGCAGCAGGCCTTAAAGCTGGCACAATATATTGCCACTTTGTTTTTCTTTGTAATCAACACCTCATGGTCCAGAATGTTGATAGATGAAGAATCGGGGGTAGAGTGATGAAGATTGGAATGTGCACGATGTTGGCTTCTATACATGCTATTAACGGATTATTTTCGTAATTTTAAAATGAAAAATATGCTTTACTCTACTTTTATGCATTGAAAACCAAGATTTCCAAGTTTTTAAAAAAGTTTCTAAAT
>BGPR01005076.1:21304-47892 GCA_013235015.1 Araneus ventricosus
AAATATAATCAGCTAAATTTCCACCCACAATCCCTCTTTTAACCATTTTAATATCCAACGAAAACTCCTTAAATGGTACATACAGAAACAGGCCAAAGCTCCAATTGAGACGCCTTTAAAAGCCAGCAAACAAGGGAGTAATAAAGATGGATAAAGATGATGCCATTGGTGGCACCAAATCCATCTTCTCTTATCCTGGAGACTCATGAGGGAAGTAATTAGCAATGTTCAGATACCAGAACAGCGAACCTGTAGACACTTTGAGACAGATGGCTGATTGGTGCATTAGACAGCTAGTAATTTAGATAAATCAAGATTTGAAAAAAAAATGAGTAAGTTTGAAGGAGTAGATTCTGGTAATATAATAAAATATCAGAGGGATTTGCTAAAGAATCATATAACAATCTTGTGATATAAGCAATTCTCTTGAAATGTAAGAGTTTCTTTATTTTGGGTCCTAAGGTAATGAACGATGGGCCACTGTAAAAAAATGCAGGATATTATTTTTACTTGTCCAAAGTAAGAACATAATTCAGGAAACTTTATATTTAGATTATACTTGGTTGACGATCCACTTTAAGTAATCTGTTAAATCTGCAAAGCTTTTATTTATTCTATCCAAATGTAGCATGGGGAAGATGCAAATATTATTCAAAAAATATACCAAAACTATAAAATAGGATAACTACTCTTCTACTGTGTATCACTGTAAAAAAGATAGAATTATATTCTTGTTCTGAAATTAAAGAAAGAAATGAATTAATATATCCCAGAAAAATAAGTAATCCACGCATATCACGATTCTTCCAGTAGAATTCAGGAACATAACGCAACAGAATCCCTTAAAAATAAAATTATTTTATCAATTGTTTTGTTTTATGAAAACAAAACAACGCGGATTAATTTGATAATATAATTCCTAGTAATCTGATTTCAATTATTGATGATAAAATTCCTTGGATACACAAAATGGAATATTACCATCATAATCAATACAAGTGTACAAATTACAAAAGCTCTAGCAATACATATTAAAGGAACGCAAAAAAAAGGAAATGAGATAAATGAGCTCCATCTCTTTACAAAGATGAAGCAAGCGAAATTTAATAAAAAATGTTTTTTAACAAAGAGACCAGAGATATTAAAAGAAAGAAAATAGATTCCATCTCTAGTAAATATACAAATTATCTTTGTTTTAAGAGAGGGAAAATGTAGGTTGTAAAACATTAAGTGTTGAATGATTGGGGAGTGACAAAAAATATTGTTTTGGTACACACCTTAAAAAATTGTAGCCATTATGGTTATAGGGAAAATCTAGCTATCTTAATAACAACAGCATTTTATTAACCAACGAAGAATAACAAGCACTTATCAACCAGGATAAACGAACATTCAACACTAACAACATACTTCAACATTGATAATGATCGTTGTGGGAAACAAAATGACAAATATTTATATCACCAAAGAAAAGTCGAAGTTGTGTTGTTAAGTTGTTACTAATCCCTCTGTTCAAGGGCAGCTAGACATTCATCCATGCTCCTTGCACTCACCCTCAAGAAATCGAGAGAGTTAAAAGGATCCGTCCTTGAAAGTCTCCCTAGAGTTAGGCGAAGACAAGAGAGGATGTGCCTGGGACGCACTCAAGTATTCCACACCCCCAGGCAGACCGGAAAAAACGCAAGCTTGTCTGGGGATTTGTGATAACAGGTGTAAATTCTGCTGGTTGAGGGTGGGTTGCAGCTCTTTAAGGAGCAACCTAAAGGCAGAAGTCTCGATCTCCAGTCCATGTCACTGATCTTTAGCTGGGCATTGGTCTCACCTCACACCTAGTGGGCCTGCTAGGAGAATACTCCTGACGTACCACCCAGACCGCCCAGTTGTCGCCCGCCCAATCGTCGAAGCATTGGAAGCTGTTGCCATCAACCTTTAGAATAATGCGTCAGCCCACTGGAATAAATGGCTCACCTGTACTTTCATGGTATGGGACGATATACTGTCTTCACACAAAATACAGTTCTTCTGCATCATAGTTTCTAAACAACAAATTAACCTTCGGTAATGATTAGGTGATTGAATCTCTGTTCACCAGAAACCACATGACCGAATAATATTAAAATGCTGTATTTTACTAAACAGACACTTGATACGCCTTTTAATTCAACAGATTAAAATATTTTATATATGGTGACTCTATATCCTATAAATGAGACTCTAATTTGACTCTACCTTTCACCATTGGCAAAATAACACCCCTAGCAAGTGAAACAGCAAAGGAAAACGACTGCCACGTGGTTTTTGTGGAACAACGATGAAACCTTATTTGCACCCTAGTTTCATTTTAGAAAAATTGAAGAACTAAAAATAGATTCCATACGAAATTGCGTCGAAACCATTATCTTGATTTCAACAATATATAAAACAGGGAAAACACTTTCAGAAATAACGTTACATTTTATAGAACGTTTCAGGCCTTTGGGATATTTAACTGCCTAAGGCGTAGCCTATACAGTTTATCAGTTCTCTAGAACAGATTCTTTCACCTTGTCTCCACAGACAGCGAACCGAAAGTCTTTGTTCAGGTACAGAGACAGATAAAAAATATCGATTTCAGTTTGTGCGTTCTGGAAAGATGAAATCAAACAAATTCTCAGAATTTGAGTCTGGAAATCCAGATAAATTCCAAAACGAAAACGCCAGTTAGCCTACATAGAAAAATTGAAATAGAATAAAAAACACCCCTACGATTCCGTACAATGAATATGTTTGAAAGTTCCAGTCAATGCATTAAACTGCTAGCTGAATCAGGGTTTTCTTTCCCTTCCAGTGCCCAGAAACCAATGTCTTGTTTGGGCAGCCCTGTTCTTACTCTGCAAAAAAAAAGTAACTTAATATAACACATACACTGGTATACAAAAAAGGAACATCTTGTAAAAATGAGAAATTTTCATAATCACGAAAACTATGCTCTGAAACAACATGGAGAATCAAAAAAGGTGACATCTTAAGATAGAGTATCAATACTCATATAAGTAGAAGATTCCCACGAGGGCAAATTAGAGGACCACCAGGAAAGGCAGAAGATGAAATGGAGTTCTGCAGCTCCCATCTGCCAGAAAGCTGATAACGAGATGTAGCCCTTTATCAATGCCGGTTCTCATTATCGCCAAATATTCCAGTAATTCTCGTAAGCGCGTAAAGTACCATCTGGGAAGAGATATAGTTTGCTTTCTCAAAATCCCAACTCCTGCATGATGCTCTTGTTTATAAATACGAGGTTTCATTAAATCTATCTGAACTAAAAACACTTGGCAAGAGCAACTGTCACAGCATGTATTAAACACTATCAGCTAAATACGCGAATATTAGGAAATAAGATTCTGTACAGGTCACAAATAAATTGTTTTACTGCGCGATGAGAGACGGAACAGGAATTTTCTCATAAGCAACTCAAAGTCCAGATATATGAGCAAACCAAAAAATCCAGTTGAATCCCATTAAACTGAGTTCCGTGCATATCCAGTGAGGTTGAATTTCACCTCCTCTTGAAGAGAAGCTTGAACGATGAGGGTTCCTTGTAAATAAACTGATAATCTAAATTAACCTAAAGAACTATCGAAAATGTTCATTTAAAAAAATACATCCTGCATCACCCAAACACCTCACTAATTAAATACAGCATTTTAACTGTACTTTCCTGAATAACCATCTGAAGATAAAAATTCCCCAAAAAATTATCAGTACATTAAACCATAAATCCAATAGATAATTACATCCTCATCTCTTCTGTGACAGGAGTATGAAGTGAAACCCCATTTCTCAGTTTTCATGCCCTCCCTGGTGGCCCTTATTGGCCTAGTGACAGAATCTCACTGTAATATTGTGGATGATACTCTCATTGAATGTCACCCTTTCCTGAACTGATTTCGAAACATAGTTTCGTAATATAGATTTCTAGCTATTTAGAATGTCTCCTTAACTTTTGTATGCCAGTGTATAAAATAAACATGATATATAATATTTACAAATATACGATATTCTGAAAAACTTGGTTGAACAGCATGCGATTTATGCAAAAGTACTTATAGAACTACAGTGAGTAACTAATTTAACTGATTTTTGAATGTTCTTTCGAAATACTTTTACCGTTAATATCTGTTTAATTTTATTTAAGAAAAATTATATTTAGTTTGCGGCATGGAACTACTGGTTACCTCCAGGTAACATTACACATCTATTAAGCAGTTTGTGACATAAGTGCTTCATTACCGCTTTGCAATCCTGATGGTCATTTAGGAAAAAGATGTACATTTCTATGGAGAGCGGAAGAAGGCGATCCCAGTGATAAACCCTAAGGGACCGTCTCGTTCTAACCAAGTAATGCCTGGAAACAACTCTAGGGTGCGGTCGGTGCCAAAACTTTAGAGAGGATAAGGATAAGCAGCGAACAAAGGGTCACCCGTGCGTAGAGCTTAAGGCAAAAGAGGCTAGGGCTGAGAAAGGCGACCGTTGGTCCTGAGCAAACGAATCATCTTGGAGACCGATCTGATTCGATACATATAATAATAATATTTAGAATAGATAATAGATAGATTAAGATATGTATAAGATTAAGATAAGATAGATAGATACAGATAGATATAGATATAGATATAGATAGATATAGAATAGATATAGATAAGGGATTACACATAGACACGGATCAAGTAGGAATATTAGTTATTCTTTAGTAAAATTCTCAAGTGCTTTAGGGAGAGCGTATGGCCATATCGTTGATCTCAAGATAAGGCTCGTGGAAACGATTACAATTACTCTTTTAGTAAATGCCAAAACGTGAAACTTAATACTACCCCAGCACGTGGAAACAAAACGAAACCGATGAAGAAAGTGACCTTGAACTAACATTCACAGATCAGGCAAAAACATTGTAAAACTGAAAGCAAAATAGATTTATTAATTAATATGATTATTAGAGAATATATATATAATATATATATATATATATATATATATATATATATATATATATATATATATATATATATATATATATATATATATATATATATATATATAGATATACATAGATAGATAGATCAGATATAAATCGAAAAGAAAGGAGATAAAATGTGAAAATGAAACAGATATAAAAGAGCACAACAACGTTCTTCAGGGGAGAAATCATTGTAGCTAATCATAAAAGTGTTACTCTTCAATCAAGATGCCGCAAGGCCTAAACACCTGATCTAATCCCACCAAAACCAACAGAAAAACAGAGAGAGGAGCTATAACAAAACAGAATCACGATGTGATAACAGAGAGAAAAGTGAAAAAAATATCTTAAGTACCCAGGAGGACGGATGCTGACGTGGCAGTAAGCGGAGGGTCACCTCAGACTGGCGTGAAGGTGAACAGGTGTCAAGTGTCATTTTAGCGCTTAATCTTACCAAAGGAGGTAGTAAGTTGTGAACGATGAAGATTAAATGGAAGAGAAAGATAGATAGATAAGTGCAGAGAAAAGTGGAAGAAACAGAAAAAGAGAGACCAGTGAAAAAATGTTTGAAAGACGTTCGAGGTAAAATATCAGACATTACCGACTTGAGACTACCACGAAGATTAAACTCTGGCATCTCTGATAAGCAATCCTTTACTCTACATCTAAATCCATTAATCAGAGGTCTCAAAGTGAGGAGAATTTTATTAATGTTGAGGCATTTTAAGTGCATGATTTCTTTTTGGCAGAATTAGTGTTATTCAAATTTTGTTGATTCTTATAGTTGATTGATAATTGTGTTTTGTAGATTTTATATGAGATAATAGAGTTCCAAAAAAATAAATTTATTGACGTTAAATTTGGTTTCTTTTGTCGTGAATGTCAATTTTTAAGTCGTTTTTGTGGTCTAATCATAAATCAAGAAAAATTGCTGGGGACTGATTGTTGCTGGTTTTAATTAGTTTGAGTTCTTCTGGGTAGATGGTATTGCCTATTATAAATATTAGCGAAGCTTGTTTCTGTACCATGCTGACTAGGACGTAAAATCTGCGAATGAAGGTAATCCAGACACATAGTGGAAATTAATATTTTCACATTACTTAGCTGTGAGTATTTGTGGAGTTGAGACTTAACTCTAGTACGCTATAGCTTTCATTCTAATATGCTACTAGATCTGTGGAAAACCCTTATGCAACACACTATCTAAGAAACCTGAATTCACTCCAACAGGAAAAAAACCCCTCACCAGTGGCGTATCAAGCATCACAAGCATTAAGATGTTACATTTCTAAGGAACTTCAATCGGAAATTTATGAATTCTTTTCCTGAAAGTATGCTGTTAACTAGCACTGTTCAAAAACTGATGAGCTTTAGTAAATTATTGAGATCTGCAAGCGAACTAGCTGTTAGAGGTTTTCCTGGTTTCTCCCCCAAACGAAACACAAATGTAGCCAGTTCTCCATGAAAGCTCTTCAGGAAGGAACCTGGAACTAAAGTCACTTGTCTAACTCAGGCGTTATCTAAGTAATCTTGGCCAACAAAAAAGACCACATTTTCCACTATCACAAGTCCTTGACCAGCTATGCTAGACCAAGTGCGATTAGTCACATTAACGGCAAACGAATTACGGATATTCTCAGTAACAGTTCATAAAAGTAAAATCTGAAATATGCTGGTTTAATTTAGAGTGAAAAAGAAATTAAACATTTTACGCTACAAATTGTGAAAAAAAGTCCCTACTCAAAGAACAGTTGGAGCTATTTTTCATAAAAAAAAGATCTTTCTAATGAAAGAAACACAAATTTTGTGAGAAAACCTCACAAGAGCTTAAAACCCGACAAAGGAATTCATAAGAAATTTCTTAACTAAATAGGAGCAATCTGAGACAGAAGATCTTTTTGCAAAATGTAATTTGGAGGAAACAACAATAATGCTTTAAAAGTTCAGTTAGTTTAGTTAGTTGCATTAACGTCCCATTTTTAAAACAACATAAGGAATACACGAGGACGCTTTGATACGCTATCGCAACTATTTTGTTTTCTGAATTCAGTGACATTTCTTCATAGTCGGGGACTCCATTGTTTAATACAATTCTCTAGTTATATTTATCAAAAGATGGTTTATTTCAATTTTGTTCAGAACTGAATAAAAATAGCTTTTTCTTACTCTAAAATTAAAAACTTTGATACAAAAATCATCAACACTTTTAAATAAAAAGTAAAATTAAAAGTTACAATTTACAATTTAATTTTTATAATGCATTATTGTTTGCAGCACTGTACTTTCAAGTTTAACAAATATTTAAAGTAAAAAATATATTCCATAATATAAAATAAGAATCATAATTACTTGCTAAAATATAATAAATTATATAACATCTTTATAACTAGAAGTAACAATTTATAAAATGCATTTACTGAAACTCAAAAGGGTTTTTCCTCCTCACAAAAAATAGACTTCTAAAAAACTTTATTTCGATGCACCTAATAAATTTTCAATCACTGCTTTTTCCAGAAGTTATAATACATCTAAACTAATAAAGAAACCATCCTTCTTTCGAATCAATAATGAAAAATGCCGAATGATTCAATTATTTTAATCTTGCCAGAGACTGGTTCCCGCTCATTACGTAATACATCATCATCAGGAAATGAAAATTTGTTCTTCGTAGGAAAGATAAAGAAGCAAACGATTTTTTTTTGTCGTTCCGTTCAGTTCGTTCTCAACAATTTCCATTAAGCATCTTTTTTATTTTATTTCTTGCTTCCGAATAAAAGTTTAGTACGAGAAATAATAATCCCATCTTTGAAAGTTAAAAAAAGAGAAATAGAATAAAATAAAAGTTCCAAAATGTCTGTCAATCGAAGACGTAATTAAACCCAAGACATGGACTCTGGTAAGTAATTGGAATGATTCGTTCCGAGTCAGTCACAGACAAGTTTTAAGATGAAAAATCGTGCTTCAAAGTGTATAACAATTCTTATTATTGATTTTTTTTACTATTTTGTTTGAGAAACTTGATAGGCTCGCTTTTTATTTAGAGCATAATTTGCAGAAAGTGAAATGATTTCACAACGAGCAGTTTATTAGCTATCATAAACTAGCGTCTTTTTAACTATGTCGCTGTGATTGCCTTTAGGTATAACTATAACAAAAAATATATAATAAATTTGGAATTTTCTATCTCATAAGTTGTATAACAAACATCGGAAAGTGTTTTAAGAAATTGGTTTTATGACGGATTGTACGAAATGCTATAAAAATAATAAGAGAAATCTTAAATATTTTATTAATGAATAATATAAAATGAATCCAGCCTATCTAATTGAAAAGTTCAAAGTTAAAGTGAACCAAGTCTATGTTCTGCACATTTTGCACTAACACTGCAATGGTAGCGTAGATCCATCCTATTAAAATCCGAAGGTAAACAAACATATGTATCTATGTCCTTCTATCTTCTCACGAACCACTGAATCCTGAAACTAGCCGTAAGTACCAAAAGATGTAAAATAATCCAAGGAATGCATTTCGACTATTTAAATTCCGAAATTATAATTAGTTGAAAAGATATTAATTAAAAACGTCAAAATGAATGAATTGACGTGCTGCCATCTGTTGGCAGCATGGTGAATTCATTCACGGCGGATTCTTTTTTTTGTGCCCTGTTATTAGTTTTCGCATCCGGTGTTGCATTTTTTTTATTTTTTAAAGAACGTTGCTCTTTCTTTTTGAGCGAGCTGGCTTTGGATTTATTAAGAATGGAAAAAAATCGTTTTCATACTTTCTTTCTTTTTTTGTATTAAAGTGTTTGACTTCGTAACGTTTGTTAGGGATAGTAAGTGACAATATTTATTGATTGTAGAGAAAAATGGAGGCGGGGCATATGAAAATATAAGGATCCTAATGTCTCACGTGACCTCACTTCTCTCCGCCCGGGAATATCCTATTATTTGTGATAGCCCGTGCAACGCCGGGCCATACAGCTAGTAGGTTATATTTTCTGTGTAGTAACGATTTGAGTACATAGTTCAGTTTGTATCCACCAGGCGGCAAGAATAATTATAAGTCTACCGTTATTTTAAATGCAGCTAATCAACTTTGAGATCTGTTTTCCCAGAAATAAACCTCATGGATTTTGTTCACTTTAACTTTGAACCCTCCAATTTAAAAGCATATTGACATAAATCGCAAAAATAAATTGCAGTTAGAACATAGGAGTAAGATTTATGATAAAATTATTTGCAAAATAATAAAACTAAATATTTCATAAATGTATTACATTAATTTAAGAAGTTAAAGATAAATTTTAATTGAAGACGAGAAGTTCATAAAAGGCCTTCTGTGTATAAGCGATAAACTTAACGTTTCTAATTATTAATATTCGAATTCTTCTTTATTTCGAATTTTATTTCCTCGTTAAAATTTTGATTGTAATAGTTTAATTAAAATTTGAGAAGTGAATTTCATGAACATACTGATAGTATTTATTGAAACTTCAATTTGGATTTTGAAGGTGTTTTATTTATGAAAAATCTAGCTAACAAATTCTCTTTTTCTTATTGGTTGATGATTTGATTCTCAATAAATTCATGTCATATATTGCTAAATGATAATCAAGCTTTAAAATAGCTCCAAGATGATACCGATACAAACAAACACTTTTGCTTTTGATTTTACTGTATTCTCTACGTATTTATTAAACAACAAATTTATGCAAAGTTTACCATTCGTAATTACGAAACGCCACACATTTTACGTAGAATGAATCCCAACAAACAAATTATTTTGATAATATGAAACGACATGATGCATTTACTAATTTGATTAAGGAACGCAACTATTGTTTTAATATTTACTGATGCGTTACTTATTTGTTTAATCTTCTCTATTTAGTTGCAATTTTGGACGAACAAAGTATTAATTCACACGCATCATCAAAAACTGAAACAAGGTATAAATGAATATCTATAATAAAGTAATAATTTCGAGATTTTTGTTATTGGTCTTGTAAAATAAATATCTTCGCAGAAGTTAAATTCTTGCACTTTTTAAAAAACTATCTACAGGATATATCCTTGATGATACCACTTTTTATGTTGAAATGAATTAAAAATAGTTTCATTATAAATTGAATGAAATTTTATCAGGAAAATTATAGAATATTTCAAGTACTTACTAATTAATTAGCTGTCAAACTTAGATTTAAAATATGAGGAAATGCTGGATAAATACAATTATAAAAAAAGCAAAAAAAAATTATGCATCAATCGAAATTTCATTGGACGAGAATTCGGAAGAAGTCAAAGCTCATTAAGATTTCTAAATGTGGGAAGGTCGGAGTATTTTATTAATTTTGTCTTTTCTAATTAATGATCTTAGGTTAATATTGTTAAAGATTTTAGATTTCTAGGTAGGATCTTATACTTACGCAATGAAATTTAATGTGGTTACATACTGATGCCTAGTAAAGACCCATAAACATTTTTAGATGCAACAAATGTAGCCCAAATGCATGAGCACGATTTAATCGCTCCTAAATCTCGGACAGGATTCAAAATGGAAGGCGGTTCTATTTCGTTTCTTATTCATATATAGTATTATTTTATTTTTATTTTGGTACTGTAAATAATTATCTTTATTTTATCATACTCATAGCCAAAATCTGAAATATTAGATAAGCGTACAATGTAAATTTATGTTCAGGATAGAAACATTATTCGTATAGCAAATGAATTTAAAGAATGTTGAAAATTACAAAGTAAAAGTACTTTGTAATTCACTTTCGCATTTTCTCATTCATCAAATTTATTTTACAAAATATTCTTTGTCTTTAAAACAAATCACAATATCCAATGTAGAGAAAATCATTGGACATTTATCTCTAAAAAATTAACCTATTTATTTAATTTAATCCTTTCTGTATAATTTTTTCAAGCATTATTTCTCAATAAATAACTTCTCATTTAACCTTCCACAATTGCCTCTTTAAACAATCGTATTCATCTGAGATCAGAGGATAAATATAGTTTCCGGCAACCTTTCGGTATTTACAATCATAAGATCTTTTAAAACGTTTCTGAGTCGCGATATTCCTTCTCATTGAAATAATTCTTCCTAAACGTCCAAAAGGCAAACACGGGGGGAAAAAAATAGATTTGGGGAGCAAGATTGAGCCTTAAAACACGATAAGTGGAGAAATCCAAAGGATTTGTTCTAGTTTATCTTTTAGAAGTGATAGTTCCTCTACCAGGAAATGTAGGGAGAATCACCCTGATTCTAGATTGGATAATTTATGATAGAGAATTCTGCGTCTTGACTTGACATCGTGACATCTTTATGATTTTTAATGAGTTTTTTTTATAACTATATTATTTTCTTGCTATTTTGCTACTTTAGGACAAATTATTGGTAGAAATGTTCTATGTTTTGTTACTTATGAAAAAGAATTATGTGCCTTGATTGGGTCTCCAGTTAGCAATTTATGCTTTACAACAAGGTTTTAAATGACCGTGTCATTATTTTGCTACTAATTGTGATGATGATAATGATTTCTTTAGAGTTTCATATCAAAGTGTTGCTAATAAAAGTATGTATCATGAGGTAATGAAACAATATAGATATATGCTCTGATCAGAAATACTATATTACAGCAAGACATGAATGTAAATAGTCAAATGAAATTATATAATACTAATAATTTTTTCAAATATATTAAAATGAAAAAAGGCTAATCAAAGAATAATAAAGCATATTCAACCTATTTCTGATAAATTTCGTTCCTATAAAATTTAGAGTATCATTTGTAGCAACAGCTTCGTCCTGCATGCGCTGTCTACATTGCTCATGCGTAGTGAAGAGCTTAGTGCCATAAATGCTCAAGCGCCATCTGCCATCTCTCTCTTGCTTTGCTTTATGTTCCTGTTGTCGACATGTTAATTCAGTTGTCATTTACTTTACTTTTATCTTGTTAAGTTTATTAAAGTTATAATTGTTATCATGAGTTAGCTTCTTCAGTGTTGGGCGATGTTTCCTCACACCTGCACAAGCCAGTTCACACATGCATACCTGTCAATGGTGGTTTGTACTTTCCAAGTTACCTTGCCTAATGAGATGTAGTAGCTACTCTCTTTGTTGAATACATAACTTAAAGTAAATTCTGGCCCTAGTGCTATAGACATAATGATAACCAAGTTTGCCTATTGACCACCGCGTGGATCCATAGTAGCAATCTTTACATTTTTGATTTGCTAAACATTCAATAAAACCCGCCCAAAAATACCTGTAATATTAGCTCGTAAAATCATTCTGCTGACGCATTTTAATCCTTATTGATTTTCATTTACAAAGCATATTTCTGAATGAATAAAATTTTTAAGAAAGGCTATCTGCATCATTAAATAAAGTGTATAATCTTCTAAATAACCTTCCACATATTATTTCCCCTGCCCGTCGATATTTATGAATACTTATAAGATCTTTTAATGCAGTTTTGACTCGCGATCCATCTTTTCATTCAAAAGATCCATCTTAAGCATGTCCAAAAGACAAACAGTAGAGTCTGGGGCAAGAGAAAAAAAAATCATTTTCAGTCAAATGGGCAGGGGTAAACACAGGCTTTAGGAGCATGATTTAAGCTCCCTGCCTTTTCAAACCATGGTCTACGCAGAAATCCAAATGATAGGCCTGTCAGGTAACCGCGGAGATAAAGTGCGGTAACCGCAACTGTTCATTGGATCAGAATTCATTTCGCTTCAGTTCGGTAGGCAGAGGAAATTGTACGCACCCCTCACGGAAGGGCGGGTGAAAAAAAAAGAGGGAAAAGAAAAACAATGAAAAAAAAGAAGAAAAAACAGCCATGAATCATTTTTTTGATGGTAGAGATTTCCTATACATTTTATAGATTCCTTTACTGAAGAGTGGAATTTGATTGAATTTTTTGTTGGTTTATTTTTTTCTTGTACTTTGTTTGAGGAAAAATGAGGAAAGGTAGCGGTGGCATCCGCATGACAGCGGTTGTATTGGGCTGAAAATGTATTACAGCTGATTGGCTTGTTTGATATGAAATCTGTAAATAATTGGAACATTTGCTTTAATAATATATGTCTGCGGCAGATACAACAGAAGAGACCCCACATCCATTTCTCAATATAATGGATGGTTCAAAAGCTTTTAGATTACTCTCTGGAATTGGATAGTAGGGCTTAGATACTGAAGCAACAAACGCCCTGACCTCTTTGTGTCGTGGTCAAGAAAATTATTTTGTTAGGTTTCATGGCTAAAATCTAACATTATTCACTAACAAATGTCCTGATATCTTTGTGTCGTAGTCAAGAAAATTATTTCGTTAGGTTTCATGGCTAAAATCTAATATTATTCACTAACAAATGTCCTGACCTTTTTGTGTCGTGGTCAAGAAAATTATTTCGGTATGTTTCATGGCTAAAATCTAACATTATTCACTGTAAAACGTCCTGATCTCTTTGTGTCGTGGTCAAGAAAATTATTTCGTTAGGTTTCGTGGCTAAAATCTAACATTATTCACTAATTAGTATTCAAAACTATTTCTTAATCTTCATAGTATTTAGTTCAAACAATTTGGCGCATGATTAACCCATTCATCACCACTTGCCATCAACTATTTGCTGAAACTCTATTTAAAATCCCCCTTATAGGTGTTCTGAAAATTTTACAAATTAGATAAATATTAATCTCAGTTATTAACGTTACATTTTACATTATTTTAATATAATTCCACCAATGAATCTTAAAGAAAAATTTTCATTAAACAATCCAATGATGTGTTCTGACTAACGTGAAAAATTATTCTGCGCATTATTTCTGTTCTCCACATCTCTCTTTCTCAATTATTTAAAGGACTACAACGATGAAAAATGTATCAGTGTTCAGGGCTTTTTACAAGCATCTGACATAGCGTACTCAGGTTTGTGTTAAAAAACATTGTTGTTATTAGATTACGTTAAAATACATTATTTATTTAAGATTTAAGTAAAACGAAAAATTAGAAAATCATAAACAATGATACATCATGGATGTCTTGCTCTCTCACAATGGTGTTTTTCCTATTTTATAATCCTAACCTATATAAATCACATAACTCAACATCAAATTCATTTCAACAACCCAACAAAACATTAAATTTATTTTCGGGGGGGGGAGAGGAGAAGCTCGAAAATCTTACGAACTTATCAGTAATGAAATATGTTTAAAAGATGTTTATCTATGTTTATAAAAGTATGTCTTATTAAAAAATGGCTCTTGTTCAAAAATGGCTATATAGTATGTACTGTACATCGCAATACGAATGCACAAAAATTATCTAATAGTGTCATATAGATATTATTAAATATTCAACTAAAATGATGACATCAGCTTCAGCAATTATAGAAACTGATGTTTTGTTTTAAATAAAGATTGTATATGGATTTTAATTATGGTTTCAATTGTTATTGCGTAATTTTTAAATTTAATTAAATCTTAGTTTTAAATATAATATAATAACATTTATATTTTCATGGTATTTCATGAATCTTAAATTATCTTTTATTATAATTGATTTAATTTAAATAATGAATAGCTATATTTGAAATTCTCATAATATACTAATGGGCCCTCTATCCTGTCTAAAATGGAAACTTTTTCTAGTCCCTTTAGATTCCGTTTAGTTCCGTTTTTACTGTATATTGTAACGAAATTGTCTTGTGGGTGTACGTGAATGCAATCCAATAAGCAGGATTTAAAAAATAAAGCTCTTTATTTTACAAATATTCTAATCAAAGAAAAGTAGCACAAGTATTAACACAGCACTAGTAAAAATTCACAACAGAGACTACCAATAAAACTCAATATAACGCTCAAAGGTTTCTTGTTAGCTCACCAGCTTGCTTGCTGATCAAATTCCAACTGCCTCTTCTTGGCTTGAGAGCTTGCCTTTATAATTTTCAACAGGAAGTGACTTCATTATGTAGGAAGTGACGTAATCTCTAGAAAGTTCATGAAACCAGTAGAAATAGGTGGAAAGTTCAAGGTCCTTCCAGAAAAATTCCTTTTGTCGCCAAAGTCGCCAACCTTGCCGCCAAGTCGCCAAATTTATCGCCAATTCACCAAGTTTTTCGCCAAGATTACCATCTCAGGGAAGCAACTTTATAGCTTTGTAACAATATGTTACGGTCAATGTTGTATATCAGTTATTATGCATAATCACCCTATTTTTAAGCTGTTATTATGTCTAATAATCGGATTTTTTATGCGGTTCATAATAACCGATTACTCACATTGACCGTAACATATGTGAAACAGCATTTATTTTGGTGTATAGGTTTTTTCTACCTTATTCACGCCCAAATCATTTAATTTACGAACCGGATTTCTCACAGTGATCGAATAGCATAAGAGGAAGCTAACGCCGCGCCGTAAAAAAAATATTTTAAAATTCGCAATAGAGTTTTATTTATTTAATTTTGAGTAGTAAATTCGGGCGTTTTTGCCCTATTTTCTTGAGTTTTCTGCATAGAACCGTATTTTTTAAATCGTTGTAAAGTCCAGAATATCCCCGTTATAATAAGGGTAATTTGAAGCTGCTGTTTAACATTCCTGATTTTTAAATTTTTCTGAAACCCCTTTCTTCTGCAAACAATTTTTTCTCCTTTCTTATTCACGTACTCGCGGCGTTTTGTTTTATTGGATCTCGCATTTTTTCTCTCCTTTTGTCTTTTGATGTTTTATTTTGCAACGTATTTCTATTAGTTTTTATATGGCATATTGTTTATTAGTTATCGTATGGCATTTTTTTATTAATTATTGTAGGGAAATGTCCTTTTTCGAAACTTCTCGCCTTTTCATGCAAACCATACTTCTGTAAGGTAATGTGAAGGCTAGATTTGAAAGTTGGACTTCAACAAGAAAGGATTCAATGGAGATTTACATTCATTGGGGAAATTAGTGACAATATTTGTAGAAAAAGAAACGTCATGTGAAAAAAATTTGAATCCTTAGAAAATCCAGGTTATCAGCTAGTATCTTATGTATCTTTTATTAATATATATATATATATATATATATATATATATATATATATATATATACATATAGATATAGATTATATATATATATATATATATTTTTAACAATGTGCAACATTTCTTATATGCTCTTTATTATTTGAAAAGATTTAATTTATTTGTTAAGAAACTAAATGAAATATTTTCGTATCTACAAATGAAATTCAATTTGTAGGTTTATCATAATAACTATTCTTGCGTAATTTTGTTCTACAAAGCAAATTACGAAACCATTTTATTCAACTCAAACCTCCTTAGCGGGATAAATTTCATTTATTTCATTAACTTTTCTTATATAATAAACACTCGGTGTTTTAACTTCAATTTACAGAAATGCGCAGGAAAATTATGAATAAAAGGGCACTAGGGGTTTTCAATAGTTTGAATGGTGAATGAATAAAATCCCATTTCTTCAAATTGCTATTTCCTTATTTTCTTTCTAACAATCCTTTCTTCGAGTTTTTGAAAGCATTAGCATATTTAAGCGATTGTTTTTTGTGATTGCGCAACGGTTTGGTACTGAAAATGCTCTAGAAATTATTTTGATATTTTAAGAGGTATTCCATAATTTTCTATATAAACAGCAATTTAGAGTTTGTGAAGCCACGACAATTCACAGAATTAGAATAATACTGAATTCAATTTTCATAATTTTAACATTCTTCCAGTAGAGATTTTCTGAATTTTTAAATGTGCAAAGTTTTCGTATTTTATTTTTTTCTTAAGTAAATATGAAATAAGATTTTTATATTAAATTAAGTTGTATTATAAGTACATTTGAAAGAATCAGAATAGTATACAACTTTACAAAATTCAGAAAAGTGGGAAGAAAACCCTTTGTCATAAGTATAGCTTTTCTATAAATTCTATAAAAATTATTTTATAAGAATTATTTAAAAATTTGTTCGAAAAAGGATATAAAACACAGAGAGAGTTACCTTGTTAAACAATGATCGATTTCAGTATCTGGAAGTTATTCTTTTCTTCCTCTAATTTTTTTCCATCTTGTTCTTCCAGACTCACACATCCACAAGGATTTACTTTAATTCTATACTTTACACTTTTCATAATCATACATAGGTAAAAGATACAGATCAGAATGCAATATTTGCACAAGTAATTTGCTTAGATTTCTAGTAGTTTTTTTTTCTATTTGTCTTTTTGAAATATAAAATGAAACTTCAATTGCATTAAAGGAAGTCAAAATATGAGTTTAATTATTATCAATGTCATCGGCTATTTTAGTGTTTGTTTTTGATCATGCACTCTGTAATTGGAGTTTAGTCTGTAGTGCGCATTTTCTAAATAAATAACTCTTTTTGTTCTGCTTTAAATGGGATGAAGCCAAAATTATCAAATATACGAGGGTTGTAAATTCAACCACACAGTAGCAACCATATAATTTCCCTCGGTACAACATAGGCATTAGCTTGAAACGCCACCAGTGATATACACATCATGTTTCCAGCAATATGGAATCCAGTTCTGTTGATGGTTTGGATGGAGCTGTCTATCGTTCTAACCCATTAACTCCCAAATAAACTTAAAGCCCAGATTTTAATAAAGTTCTAATAAATTATGTTCAAAATAAAAATATTAAGTTAACTGTGAAGTAAAATTTAATTTGGAGAATTTAAAAAAAAAAAATGTAAAAAAATGAACTTGTTGACATAAATATTAAAGATTTTTAAATTAAATTTAAATTAAATTTTCGATTAAAATATAAAAAAAAAATCACTTTCTAATTCCTCGAATTACCTCAAAAATAAATAAAAGGAAAAATTAAAAAAGAAAAATGACGGCATTTTGATTTAAAATCTGCCTAACTAGTGGTATATCCCTGAAATGGTCATTTATTTTTTCCCTCAAAACGGAACATCTTTTTAATTTTTAGGTAATATTATGTGAATTCAAGAAAACACATATTTCTTCAGTTTTTAGTTATTGATGAGAAGAACAGGAATAAACACGCGAAAATAAATAATTCACATGATCTTGCATTTTTCTGAAGAACGCATACTTTCTTCAGTATATTTAGTGTTGATTTAAAATAAGAATGGAATTCTTTGGAGTATTTCTTAAAAATTACTTTGGCAATGTGTTTACAAATGTGTTTACTTTTACAAATGTGTTTGCTTGCAACTGTATTTTCTAACTCGTCCTCAACTTATTCATAAGAAAAAAGATCCTTTCTACCGTGTATCAGTTCCGGGCAGGCATAGAATATATTCAATAATTATACGAAAGTTCGTATGATTTAAACTATTGGCGTAAAAGTGTTTGAACAGTTCCACGTTACGACTTTCGGTTTAAATATTCCCAGTGTTTCATTCTGTTACTTCATGCGGTGTAATGTAGTTAGAACTAAGTGCGAGATAGCAGCCTTCTGAACAACTTACATATATGTGACAAGTATATCGCATGCTCCGTCATCGCCAGACTACTAAACATTACCGTCGGGTGTTTTGATTTCTGGCGCTTTCATGTTTGAAATAGTTATCGTGGGTTCTTCTCTTTCTGAAAACGAGACATTTAGGCGTCCCGAAGCTGTGCTTGGGGACAACAAGATAGGCTACCGAAAAACGGGACATTTGGGCGTCCCGAAGCTGTGCTTGGGGACAACAAGATAGGCTACCGAAAACCGGGACGTATGGTCACATCATATATACCTCTTGAAAATTGTTTAGAAATTTGGAAATACTTATTAACTTCATAAACAAAGCAAAAAATAAACAAAGAATGCATTCAGTTTAGCCACGGAAGTGAGATGTAATTGTCCTATAAATAGGATGCTGGTTGTTAACGGGTTAAGTTCTTTCTTTAACAATTCTGTCGGAAATGCCCCGAAGTTGTTTCTTCTTCGTTGGAATCCATTCGGGTAGAGCAAATCCCAGGCCCAGTGATAAAAAAAAGTCAGTGTCTCTTATTAAACTTTTTCAGAGATTCTTAAAGCGAAAGACCATTCTATACGAACCATCAACATAACTGGTATTGCTTCAGGTATTCTACGAATTCTACATCGCTGGAAACACTTTACACAACTGTGGTGGAACCATCGAAGGCCTATAGATGTTTCAAGCTGGTATCTGTGTCATCTCGGCTGGCATTTTATGGTTTCTGTCACAATTCAATTTGAAACCCTTGCAGATTTTGTTCTAAGTTTACTGCGCATTCTCTACATCTTAGCAAATATTTTGGAAAATAATTGCCATTTTACTACGCTTGAATATGTAACACCTGCTGGACGGAAATAGACGAGTACTGGATCCAATCATCCTTCGCGAAGCAGGCGGAAGCCGAGGAATTTAATTAGATTTGATTTAAATCTCTAAGACTTATAAATCTGCATCCAATAGGAGAACACATGACATAAAACATGTTTTTTGTATAAAATAGCTGTTATATAAGCAGAGAATCTCACACTTAATATGAAGCACTGAATTAATGTAAACTTGGCGCTCAAATTAGCATCCAAATTAATTTGGCGATTGCTTATATTAAGGCATTACCGCATCAGAGGTTATTTACCTGTAAAGCTAATAAGTATACTGTGATTAAAAAATTATCATGGGCAGAAATAATGAATGAATAACACTCACTTAGTATGGACTTTTATGTCGCCAGTGGAATTACTGAAAGCAACGGAACTGTCAGTATGTAGGAGATTCTAAAAATACTCTTTAATGATTCATTGTTGGTCAGTCGTACTTAGTACGGACTTTTAGGTCGCAAGTGGAATTACTGAAAGCAACGGAACTATCAGTATGTAGGGGATTCTAAAAATACTCTTTAATGATTCATTGTTGGTCAGTCGTACTTAGTACGGACTTTTAAGTCGCAGGTGGCATTATTAAAAGCAACGGAACTATGAGTATGTAGGAAATTCTAAGAATACTCTTTACTGATTCATTATTGGTCAGTCGTACTTAGTACGGACTTTTAAGTCGCAAGTGGTATTACTGAAAGCAACGGAACTATCAGTATGAAGGAGATTCTAAGAGTACTCTTTAATAATTCATTGTTGGTCAGTCGTACTTAGTACGGACTTTTAAGTCGAAAGTGGCATTACTGAAAGTAACAGAACTATCAGTATGTAGGAGATTCTAAGAATACTCTTTAATGATTCATTGTTGGTCAGTCATACTTAGTACGGACTTTTAACTCGCAAGTGGCATTACTGAAAGCAACGGAACTATCAGTATGAAGGAGATTCTAAGAATATCCTTTAATGATTCATTGTTGGTCAGTCGTGTACAGCAGCTCTCCTCTCTGGTAGATTATTATCGTTAATGGAGGGGGAAACGGAAGAAGAGGCCGCTAACCCTACACCCTGGGAATCAGATCCATTACTTTCCTTTGTTGATGTAAGGGAAAGGAGAGGGGAGGTTTGTTGGACTTCAAGATTCGATTCAATTGAACCCTGAGAGTGAAGGATTAGTTTGTTTTGAATAGAATAGTTTTAAAAGGAATACAGCAGTCTGCTATTTATTAAACGCTATCAAACCTTTTGCTTAGTGAATCTCACAAGATTTCAAGCACTTATTTAAAGAATGAAGCTTTATCTGAATGTTATAAATAGTTATGAATAAAGATTCTTCTGTTATTTAAGCAAATTCTAACTTTATCTGATTATCTGATCTGATAGTTATGAAAATTAAAAATATTCTGTTATTGAAACATTCTGTAATTTTATCTGATTCTGAAACTTTCTTGTATAAACTCGAAATAAGATTGTTCTTTTCCTGTTCATATGAGAATCAAATCTCAAAACACTTTGTGCAAGAATCATGTATTCATGTATTTGAAGAATTGATAGAATGACCTTTCTATGCAAAACATGGTAATAAAAAATTTAACCTTTTTGTTTACTTATAATAGATAAACATAATTATATAAATTGCTTGAACTTGCATGCTTTTAAATTAATTCTATTTATTTTTCTTTCAGGTAAGCTCTTCTCCATCTAAGCAATTCAAGAAATACGAATTACCAGTAATAAGGTACCTCATAATGGTTCTTTTGTTCAAACATATTTGGGAACAATATAATTTGTACAGGAAATTATTGATTATTAATTCCTTAAAAAATGGAAAGAAACTAATTGTTTTTGGTCTGACTAGACTAAGTGTTTTTACAGCATATTGTTTGCATGCTAAGATTCGATTAACTCTGGAGAACCGATAATACAGGATTATTATAATTAAAGTTTGCCTATTCGAAAGGCTCTAGAGATGGTTCTATGGCTTTAAACAAAATCAAACTGCATTAGCATGTAGAACAAATAATTCGCTTTGTGAAAACCGGAAAAAAAATGAAAAAAAGGCATTTATAATAATGGTATTTTGAACGAAAAAAAACTACCTTCAAAAGTGAATTTCATCAACGTTTTTCTTAAATCTGAAATGAAATATTCAATATTGTTTCAATAATGAAAAAAACCCCAAAAAACCACTTTAGATAGTGGGACACCGCCACTTATTGATGAATTTTTTTACTTTTTCCCCGGTTGACCCAGTATAGTTTAGTTATTTTAACGTCCCGTTTTGAAGCAACACGAGGGCTATTTTAGGACGGATCTCGTAATTTTGAACCGCAGTCAAATGACGAGGACGACACCTGACCTGGGACCCCCTCAAAACTTCCTTACCAGATCAGCGGAAGAAAAGTTGGCCCTCCCGCTGGCGTGGATTTGCAGTGGAATTGGGTTTCGAACCTGGAACCTGGAACCCAAAGTGTAAGGTCATACCGAGATCGGCCATTGTTCGGCGTAGTTTGTAAAATACTTTGATTTAACTCAATAAACCCGGGTTGTTCCTGAGTTGCATTGTGGGTCTCAGCTCGTGTTCTCTGCCCGTTGGGGCTGGCGGGGCCCTGCGGTCCTCCTCGTACGCTTGGGGTAACCTTTCCCCGATGACCCTTTTCGCTTTACACCCGAATTGGGTAAGTAGGGCCATTGCGGGTATCCAGAGACTGGAACCCTGCGGCCTCGAATCCGCAACCTTACCACTGGGCAACCACAACCACGGTTTCGCCGAGCACATCACTTGTACTACGTATTATTGAAATTTTGCTTCGTTTGGAGCCATAAAACCGGCTCTAAGGCCTACTGAATAGACGAACTTCAATTATAACAACCGTGTATTTAATAAGTATTTAGAGATGTAGAAAATGCAACTTTTTATCCTTTTTTGCTGATGACATGTAATACAAATATTGGATTGAAAATCTTTTCTTGCTTATTGAAGTTTCCTTAACCCCTTAAGAATCTCATTTCTTTCCTATCTAATAAGATGACCCCTCCTGTTTTGGGAAGGGGCTGTCGTTTTCATTCATCTATGAACGCACAGAAGACTTGAGATGCCTATGGATTTTACGTAATTTTTGTGTCAAATTATGAAGCTAATTAATGATTAAATTTTAGTTTATAAGCCTAAAATTGCGATACTTCGATGAACGTCATTAATGATTAAATTCTAGTTTATAAGCCTAAAATTTCGATACTTCGATGCACGTCAATATGACGGACGTGAAGGTTAGTGGTTAAATGAGTTGTTTCATGAAGAAATGAATGGAGAGTTAATGTCAATAATTAATATACATTGGTACAATTGAATTAGACAAGCGATAATCGCCGCCAAGCTTGAAGGTTGGCGTTACTTTATGTTACATCAAGAAAGAATCGCTTGAATGTTGGCACTAAGATTTGGCAGGATTTCGTCTGAGGCACCTTAAGAATAGTATCTATAGAATTCCATTTGAATTTTAAAATTCTAATAATTGATTATCTGTTAAGAAAAACATGTTTTTTTAAACCACATATTTACAGAATTTCAATTAAAAATTATCCAGTTATTTCAAGACATTTTTCTCCATCATAAATATCTCACAGTTATTTTCAGTAGTACTTATATCAGTAATATATGTCTCCAACTGAAAATAATGTTCATGTTTTTACTCCATGTTTTGTGCGTTAGATGGAATAACTAATACTTATTTGGGATTAAAAATTCTTCATTTTAAAAGTTAGAATATTCCAACGTCAAGAAAAATTAATAAACTCCACTCGCTCGTCCACAAGCTTCATGTTATAAAAAATTTACCTAAGCCAATGATTGTATAATCAATTATCCGAACACCTAATGCAATGAAGGATAAATGAGATATTTTTTCCCTTCAAGATTGATGCTATAAATAGTTATGAATAAACATTTATCTGTTATTAAGGCATATCCTCTAATGTTTTCTGATTACTTGATATGATAATTATGAAAAAGATTCTTCTGTTATTGAAGCGTATTCTAAATTTATCTGATTCTGAAAATGCCCTGTATAATCTTGAAGTGCGCCCTTTTCCTGTACTTATGAGGATAAAATTACAAAATGCTTCTTGTAAGAATCTTTCATGTGTTTGAACAATAGATAAAGTGGCCGTTATGAATTTCGAACAATAAAACTTGAAGAGAAATTGTCAAACATACACTCCACATTGAATTCGTTTTTTAAATAAAGGAAAATGCAGTTTTCAAATATAGCAGGTCCTGCTTTTTTTTCTCAAAATAAAGTATCTTTTCATATGAATAAACTAACTTTGACTCTGACACCACAACATGCGCCCGTACCTGCAATTATCGACATGTTTCTTATCTACATTACTTGGAGAAGCTCCACATGTTCATCTTTTTGCATTTTCAAAGAAAATCTGATTTTATTCCCTTATTTAAGCACTCTGAAGTTTTAACTGAAAGCTTTCTTACATCGGTTTTTATACTATACAAAATTATACTTGTACCTTGACATGATTTGGCAATTTATTCTTGCTTAGTATGGTCGACTTAATGGCTCTTGTGCCAAAGAAAGAAACAAACACAACATGATTTATTATCAGTTAGGTATATACTGTTCAGCAACGGATTCCGAGACTACCCCTTATGAACGCATTTCCTGAGTTCTTTGATAGATCAAGCTCAGTAAAATGTAAACATTACCCTTCCGTTGTTCACTTTCCCCCTATTTTGCTGAAAATAACTTCGCCCGGCGCATGCGCAAAAGCGCGAAGGGTTTCCGAATCCATTGCTAAACAATACATCTGTGGAAGGAGAGGAATTTGCTCCCCACAATCATCCTGTTCACTCCGACTTCCTTTGGCCCGCTGGTTCTTCCTTATTCATCCAGTCGCTAATTTTATAACACAATTTACATGACTTCTGAGGCCTTTAACATAATTTTACATTACAATATTGATTACATTAGATGGATAATAACAATAGTAATAATATTAAACACAAATTACGCATTAACGCCAAACATTTTATGTATAGGGCAGTCACATTTCACTTCCGTGGCTGAACCCAATGCTTTCCATTGTTCCTTTTTTGCTTTGTCCTTGAAGTCAATAGGTATTACCAAACTCCTAAACCGTTTTCAGCAGTTTTATACCACCAGTTAGCCAGATTATGAAGTCAAAATGTCGTCGTTATTCTTTTCCTTTCATTAATTCCTTTCATTTTTTTTAGATAATTTTTCCTTTCATTAATTTTTGAGGTAATGCGAGGGGTTAGAAAATTATTTTTATTTTTAGATATTTTACTATATTTCAAAACTCTTTAATACTTATGTAAAATAGGGCTTTTAAAAATGATTTTTTGACGATCTTTTTTCTAAAGATATAAAAAAAGACTCCTACTCCCAATTTTTTCCCCCGATTTTAATTTTACTTCACAGTTATCTTAGCCTTGATGTTTTAACCGCCCTTTTAAAGAAATTTATTGAAATCTATGCTTTAAATTAATTTGGGCGTTATTATGTGACAATAACGTTATAACAGTAAGAAAGAAACTGAAATTAAGGAGAGATAAATAACTATAAATAGAATAAATAATGAATACAACAAAAATAATAAAAAATAGAGATAAATAAAATTAAACAAATAAGTGCATATATAAAAATAAACCAACTGAACTTCTAGAAAATAATTATTTCATAGACATGTTATAATGTTTTAATACAGAACTTTTCGAAAATGTATACAAAGAACCAACCCTATTATACGTAACAAAAATACATGGTGCATTCTATGCGTCATACTTCACTTTCTAAGTACGTCGTAAAATAAAATAATGTTCGCATAACTGTTTATGAGAAGCTAACATTTGGTTGAATAGTGTCAGCTTAGAAATCTTTCCCTTTCGTATGAAAGGCAAGGAATATTTCAGGCTTTAGGAGAAAACCCTTCGTTTAAAGCTCAAATATTCCATTTTGGAATTGGCGATTTAAAAACTGAGATTTATCTTCAAAAGCGGAGTTACCTTCCGTTGGAAAGGTTCGGATATTTCTTTTCCTCAGAATTGGTAAAATGTCACAGCGTATCACGTAGCTTAAAATTTTTGAAACGTATATCGGCCTTTCAATGAAGTAAAATGTAAAAAAATCCCACCAAGGAATAACGAAAAGCTTCAGTCAAAGAATCAAATAAAATCGTGGTGAGTGAAATTGTAAAAGAAAATTTTTATTTTAATATAAATATTTAGCGGTTTTTCCAGTTTTCAAATAAATATGACTATTTTTCCTTCGAATGTAAAGGATTTTATTTACTTCTTGTAATTAGGGGACAGAAGTCAAATTTGGACCACTTAGAAATTTTTAGATGTCCAGTGATGGAGAAAAATTTTTTAACAAAAAACAAGTATTAGAATTTCTTTGTATAATATAATTTATTTTATCTTCAAAACAATGTAGTTAAAGTTTTATGCAATACACTTTAAATTAGTAAAAAAGCAGATTTTTAAAAAAATTGTCACCGGTCCCATCAAGGAAACTGGTTGTTTAGATTGGGCCATTGGTTGCCCACATTGAACCCATAATTTCTTTAAGCAAAATGAAAGTAAAAATATTTTTTATTCTCAAATTCCCACAGTATACAATGCATGAACACAAGTATGGAATTTTACGCACTGTATCACTTCCTCTTTGATTCTCGAGTGATAAATAGTAAGTTGAAATTGTTCTACAAAGAGCATCCAAGATATATTCGACAGTACTTTGGTTTGGAAATATGGTTGGTTAAGCCCTCCTGTGAATATCCTTTCTTTATACATAAGCGTCGATTAGGTTAGCCCTATATAGACGATCATTGTCGGCCATAAAATGAATCGATACTCAACTGTGTTTTTGATAAATCGTACCTAGGGCGGTAAGATGTCATTCAAATGCTTTTAAATATTCGATGAGCTTCTGGTAAACAAAGAAATAAAGGCGTAAAGAAGGTGAACGCCAGTATGATATATTTTTTCTTGGCTATCCCAATCGCTCAAAATTCCTCTACCACAGGCACACACGATTAAAAGCTTAATTCTTCTAGAAAGTAGAAAAATGATATATTTGTGATGAGCTTGTTAACAAAACTTTAATATGGGAAGTAGTATGTGTGGGCATGGCAATCTTCTAGAAAGTAGAAAATGATGTATTGTGATGAACTTGTTAACAAGACGTTGATATAGGAAGTAGTATGTGTGGGCATG